>RJWT010039283.1:0-12701 GCA_004365215.1 Cuniculus paca | reverse complement strand
AAGTCTAAAACGCTACTGTAGTACGCGACAAAATGGAAATGGGGGGAGGGGCAGTGTCTTGGTTACTTTTTCTTTGTTGCTGAGACAAACACCTGACACCAAAATGAAGCAAGGAAAGGTTTATTTAGCTCACAGTTTCTGGAGATTTCAGTCAATAATCAGCTGGCTCCAAGGCAGGATTGCTTGCACTGGGGTAGCACTTCAAGGCAGCAGCCAGAACAAAAAAAAGAAAAGGCAAGCCTCTTCTCTACCCTTAAACTGTACACAGGCCATCACCCCCCAAAACCTTCAGAGTGGGTGTAACACTCACAAAATATCCTTGCCCTCCTTTGCGCAGGATGAGGATATTTACAAAGTAAGAACCCTGGCTCCCTGCTGAGTCTCTCAGTTAAACTTCTAAACTTCTCAAGTTGACACAATGTATGAACCATAACAGGTAGAGACTTAATTCAGCCAGTGGGCACTTGCCCGGCAAGCACAAGGTTGTGAGTTCAATCCCCGGTCCAAAAAAATGGAAATCAGTACTGGGGGACAGGAAAGTGGCACAAACAGACCATGTAGGACAGTTGGAGGGGGGAGGCGCGGGAGGCTGAGGGAGCCCTGGGAATCTGTGGAGGCTTTTGGTGCCAGACCACGATGTCGTGGGGCCTCTGGCCTGCCCGGAAGTCTGTAATCAGTAGACTATAAATGAAATTTGATTTTCAATAGCTTTAATATTCTACTCCTCCCCCATAATAAAGGAAAGAACTATGTGAAGGAAACACAGAGTTTTACTTTTTTTTTTAACTATACCGAAGATGATAAAACACTGCTGAAAAAAAACTAAAGAATACCTGAAAATGGAGAAATATACCAACTGTCAACATTGTTAATATGCTATTCCCCAAATAATCTATGGATTCAATGCAATCCCCCACAAATGGTAGCAGGGTGTGTGTGTGTGTGTGTGTGTGTGTGTGTGTGACACAGAGAGAGAGAGAGAGAGAGAGAGAGAGAGAAATTGGCAAGCTGATTCTAAAATTTATATGGCAATGGAAAAGATTTAAGAGTATCCAGGATAACCTTGATGAACACTGAAAGATTTACAGTAGCAGATACCAGGATTTATTATAAAACTTCACTAACTGAGACAGCATGGTTTGGGCACAAGAATATTCAAATAGAACCTTAGAACAGAACTGAGAGGTGAGAAATAAATCTACATATACACAATTAATTCATTTAAGACAGAAGCACTCCCACAATTCAGCAAGAATTGCCCTTTCAGCAGATAGTCCTGTATTATTTTTGTGTCTGTATGGGAAAAATTACCTTTGACACCCACTTAACAGTACATGCAAAAAATATTCTAAGTGAATCATAGATTTCCACGTGAATATTATTGTGGTAAAACAATAAAACTTCTAGAAGAAAATATAGGAGAATAATTTCATGACCATAGAGGTAATCAAAGATTTCTTAAGAAGGTCCTAATATGCACCAGCATGAAGAATAAAGGTGATCAATGAGGTTACATTAAGAGTAAGAAACTCCTCTTCACTAAAAGATATCGTAAGAGAGGAAGAGCCACATCACTGATTGTGAAATAGTCACAGTACATGCATCTATCTGGCAAAGCATTAGCGTCTACAAACAACAAAGACATAAACAATATTTTCAATGAGCAAAAGATTTGAAGAGGCACTTTGCTGAAGATCTCCAAATGACCAATAGCACTTACAAGTCACGTAACATCAGTATGCTCTCAAGAGATACAAATTTTAAAAAAAGAAAGATGCAAATTAAAATCATGATAAGATACTGTTATGCAGCCACTGGAATGACTAAAATTAAAAAAGTAATAAGGCAAAGTGTTGACAAGGCTGTTCAGTAAAGAGTCCACTCGTACTTCACTGGTGCGAGTATAAATTAGTGCAAACAATCTGGAGCACTGTTTGGCAATACCTATTATTGCTAAATATATCTGCCCCGGGACTTAGCAACCCTACTGCTGGGTATACAGCCAAGAGAAACGACTTGTACCTCACAAAAAACTTGTTCAAGAATGACCATAACAGCTTAATTAAAAATAGCCAATCATTGCTTTGAGTATAGTGGTGCATACCTGTAATCCTCAGGAAGCTGAGGCAGGAAGATCAAGAGTTTAAGGCCATATATTAAGGGCTATATATTAAGTTGAAGTCTAGCCTGAACTACATAGAGATACCCTGTCTCAATAAATGAATAAGTAAATCTAAAAATTGGAAATGACTCAAATTTCTATCAATGGTGGAATGGATTTTTAAAAATGAGATATCCATACACTAGAAAAACATATTGCAACAAAAAATAATTACTACTACACACAACATGAAGAACCTCACAGACATTTGAGAAAAGTGAAAGAAGCTAAATGCTACACAGCACGCATTTTACGATTCCATTTGTGTGAATTGCCAGCAACAGACAAAATTGATCCATGTTAATAGGAGTCACTTGGAATGAGACCTGGTACTAACAGAGCTTTTAGACATTAGAAACATTTTTTGTCTTGACTTGGGAGGTCAGATATAATCATGTCTATACGTGTGTGTGATATGTGCAAAAATTCACTGTTATACACTTGAATTGTGCGTTTCTCATTATGCATAAATTACATATACACATATGCAAAACATTTCAATTTCAATTGAAAGGAAAAAAATGTTTGTGACAGGAGTCTGTCCCATCCCTCTTGATATGCAGAAGACAATGTAATTCTATCTTAGGTGTAGATAAATGGGGAGGAAAACTAGAAA
This sequence comes from Cuniculus paca, assembly GCA_004365215.1. Taxonomy (NCBI): domain Eukaryota; kingdom Metazoa; phylum Chordata; class Mammalia; order Rodentia; family Cuniculidae; genus Cuniculus; species Cuniculus paca. Next base: position 9,924 of record RJWT010039283.1, on the reverse strand, counting down.
TTTTTTCTGGGGAAAATGAAGGCAGTTAAGGAATTACAAAGGGTTTATTTTTAATTTTTTTAATGTTGCTTATCTCTGGTAGAATTCCACACAACCACAGCTCCGGAATTTGCAGAATTTGTAAGCCGTGTGGTGGCGGGTAGAAATGCTAATGCCTCCACAGAGAAACCGGGGCTCAGTGGCAGGAAGTTAGTTCCTAGGAAAACGGCCGCTGTAGGAAGAAACTCTAAGGAAAGAAAGGACATGGTTGGATTCCTATAGAGTTTGTGAACTGGGATAAGGGAGCACACCTTTCTAGAACAGAAGATCCCCTCCCTCACTGCTGGAGCAAAGACCGTAGCCGGAGGCATCAACAGACAGTCTGAGGGGGTCCAGCAGAGGAGTCCCCTAGCTTGCAGTGACAGGTGCATCTGAGCTACGGAAATAAGGGAAATAAATACAATAAGAAAATACAAGCAAAAGCGTTGACTTCTGTGACTTAGCTGGAGAAACTGAGTGTTTTGTGCAATAAACATGTCAGCAAAGACACCAAGATAGGATCATGAAGTGTGCACCCGCATGGAGAAAGAATCCACGAGAGGGAAGATGAGGATTCTGACTCCAGCCAAGGTGGGGCACTCCCTGGGCCACCACTGGCTGAAATCCTCAAACTATCGGAGTGGATTAAGAGTGGGAGTTATCATCATCATCACTGCTGTCACTGCCATCATTGTCATTATCAATAGCTAGCTATGGTAAATGTTCGGTATACATTTCTCATTTAATTGCAATAACCCTGCACATAGGAAGTAGTGCTATTCTAATCTTATTTATTTATTTATTTATTTTAGTACCAGGAATCAAACTCATGACCTCATGCTTGCCAGGCAGGTGCTATTCCTCTGAGCTATATCCCCAGCCCATTAACCCTTATTTTTACATAGGAGAAAACTGACACATAGAGAAGTAAAGTAATTTCCTCAAGTCTACACAGCTAGGTAGCACTAGGACAGCTAGTTCCTGTGGCTAGGTGACTGATGGGTCACTAACCCACGTGCAGGACTAGGTCCACTTGGTTGGAAGGGTGGATGCTGGGGCTGTTGCCAGGTCAGGATCCTGGGACTGAGGCAGGAAGTAACAGGGGCTGAGGGTCAGGGCAAGTTCATGGGCCGTGCTTGAGATGTCCGCAACTTCTGCAAGTTAGTGGCAGAGCTGGACTAGAACTCTCCATCGCTGGGTCCTAGGCTTTAATAAGAGAATGGAAACAAGCAGAAGTGTGGCGTTGTAAAGATGGATTTCAAGCTGATGATCCCTCGGGTGAGTTCCCAGGGGAGTCCTTTGTGGGAAGAGGTATCAAAGGCAGAGAAGGGACTCTACCAGGAGAAAAACTCGCCAACAGGTGCTACCTCGAGTTGGCTGATTACATGGGAAGCGTCAGTCAGACCTGCTGAGATGGTTTCGCACTTCTGATGAAAAGAAGAGATGGCTCCAATTCCAATACTGCAGGTCCAGAAGAAAATGCATTGCTTGGTATATGAGAGTCAGGCTAGGATGGGGAGGGAGGACAGGACAGCTTCCTCACAGGGAATGGATCCATTGTGCAGTCTTGACTTTCCCCAACTGAGGCCTTTACCCTGGGGTCCATAGAGCCCCTGCGAGGTGGCTGTCTGGAGTGGTCCCCAAAGTCCACGTGGCTAGCGTGGATCTCATCCTAGGGATGCGATGCGAGGGGCACCAACAATGGATTCACGGTGGTCACCAAGACAACCAGCGCTATTTTCCTAAATAGCTCCTGGTTTCCTACTATCAATCATTCAACTCCTGGATGGATCCAAGCAGAGCTACCTTTGTTTTCCATGTTAGGATTGGGAAGTTCCAGCATAGATGTTGTTCAATTTTTTTAAAAATAAGACTTTTTCAAGAGCAGTTTTAGGTTTGCAGAAAAATTGAGCACAAGGCATAAAGATGTCCCATATACCCTGTCCCCACAAATATATATAACTTCCCTCATGATCAACATCTCCCTCCAGAATCATACATGTATTATACTTGGTGAGCCTACACTGACACATCAGTATCTCTCAGGACCCACGGTTTTCATTAAGGTTCACTTTGGGTGTTGAACAGTACATGGGTTTGGTGACATGCATTTAGCATTACAGTGTCATAGAGAACGGCGTCACTGCCCTAAACATTCTCCATTCTGCCCATCCATCCGTACCTCCTTCCTAACTCCTAGCAACCACTACATCTACTGTCTCCATAGTTTCGCCTTTTCCAGAATGTCACACAGTTGGAATTCCACAGTCGACAGCCTTTTCAGACCGGCTTCTTTCACTTATCAACATGCACTTAAGTTTCTTCCATATCTTTGTGTGGTAAGGTAGCTCATTTCTTTTCAGCAGGGAATACCGTTCCACGGTCTGCATGTAGCACAGTTTATCCATTTGCCTACTGAAGGACTTCTTCGTTGCTCTTGAGTTTTGACCATTATGGTTAAAGGTGCTATAAACATCCAGGTGCAGGTTTCTGGATGGAAATAATTTTCAACTCCTTTGGGTCAATACTAAGGAGTGTGATTGCTCGATTGTGTGATACGAGTATGTTTAGTCGCATAAGAAACAGCCAAACTGTCTTTCAAAGTGCCTGATCATTGTGCATTCCCACAGCACTAAATGAGCTTTTGTTACTCTATGTCCTTGTCAGCATGTGGTGTTGTCAGTAACCTGGATCTTGGCCATTTTAATAAGCACGTATGTTGTTTTAATTTTTGTTTCCCTGATGACATATGATAAGAAGCATCTTTTCATATGTTTACTTGGTATCTTCTTTGGAGAGGTGTTTGTTCAGGTCTTTGGCCTGGATTTAACTGGATTGTTTGTTTTCTTATTGTTGGGTTTTAAGAGTTCTTCATGTGTTTTGGACCCCGGTCTTTCATCAGATACGTCTTTTGCAAATGCTTTCTCATAGTCGGTGGTTTTTACCTTGTCTCTTGAAGTTTGTCAACATGTGTGTCCTCCAGCAAAATATGTCTCTAACTTTGTGTTAACATAGAAGTAAGGAGAAGATGTGATTGTTAACTGATATAATTTATTTTTAAAAATTACATGCAACCTGTTGACTAAGGTACTTAAGGCTCTATCAAACTACTATTGTCCAAAAACCCTGCCTCTGGGTTTTGCAAGAGACCAACAGGGATGCAGGCAGACTCTGCAAGGTGTCCACTCCTGCTTCTCCCTACTCCCTTCCTGTCTAAGCCCCAGTACATCCTACACACGGATCCACCCTCACCATAGACCCAGAAATAAAACAGAAAAGAGAAGCAGAACATAAAGTGGATTTGGCAAAATATGTACTCTATTGCTTAGATGTTGAAGTAAAAATAAGTTTAAAAAGTGAATCATTGCCACTGTAACCTATCACTTCTGGCCTTGGGATCATAAACCTATAAGCAAAGGACAATCCCATAGCATTTCTGATCTAAGTGGCTGTTATGGTTTATACGTTGTGTCAACTTGAGAAGTCTAGATGCTTAACTAAGAAACTCAGCAGCTCTACATCCTGGGGTGTAGAGAACAAGCAGTTACCCTTCTAGGATGCTGTTCACTGTGTCAATTTGAGAAGGTCAGAACTTTAAGTGATTCAGCAGGGGGCCAGGGTCCCTAGTTTGTAACATCCTCATCCTGTGCAAGAGGAGGGCAGGCAGATGGTGTGAGTGCTACACCCGCCCCAGGGGAGCAGCCTGCACGCAATAAAAGACAAGAGGAGGGACTGGCTGCTGCTTTTTTGGAGGAGCTCGTCTTCGCCTTCAGCTTGGATGTCGTCTCCTGGCTTCTGGCACAGACTGTTCAGCTTCTGCCTGGGACTCTTCAGCCTTCGCCGTAGACTCTTCAGCCTTTTTTGTAGACTATTCAGTGTTCTGTCATAGACCTGTTGGCCTTCTGATATGGACTTGCACGGGACACTGCAGTGAGCTCCAGCCCTGGGGCTGGACCCTTTAACCTCCAGCGCGCAGACACCCTCTGCACGCTCCCTCCTTCAACCTTGTGGCTGACCAGTGTAAGCCAATCTTATAATCCCTTACACAGTTGTATATCTTGTATTATATCTGTTTCTCTAGTAAACCCTGACTGATACGGTGGCCATCAGATGACTCAGAACTTTGAAAATCCTCCTGGAAACTGTATTTGCAGACTTCTAGGGACCTGTGTGGTCTGCGATTTGGAAGCCACTGTCCTAGATCACATTTGAAAAATCCCATTAGGATTAGAGATTGCAGTAGAATGAAATAGGATTTCAGGTGCCATCACATCTAGAGAGACAATGAGATGACTAATGTCCCAGAGCCTGCGGTGTGGCTTCTAGATCCCCCAGATCCTGCTCCGTTTGGCTTTTCGGCAGGGTCATGTCCTCCTATAGTGACACCTCCATTTCCTCGACCCTTTCTTTATCTCTTCTTCCTCTCACTCCCACCTGATTTCACAGAGAAAGTAAAGTCAAAACAAGCCAAGGCTGTTTTGCTGGGTGGGCCTGATCGGGACCTAGCTTGTCTCACCTTGAGTCCTACTTGCGGTAACAGAGGCCACTGTGTTGCTTGCCTAGCTTGCACATGGTCCTCAGTCCCATCCTTAGCTGTGGAGGACCACTGGTATGGCTCTCCCTGCAAGAAGACCATTTCTCTCCATGTTGGCTCACCTTGGCCTACTTCCGTGTAATGATCTGTACAGAGCTGGCTAGGACAATACTCCACCCCCTCAACTGTCTTCAAGCAATGCAAATGGTAGCCATCGTTGATTTCCTATTATCCTGCTTGGAAGTTCTGTACCACTTTCACTTCGTTTTGATTGGCTTTACCCTGTTTTGTTTTGTTGAGTTTTATTCTCTTTAAAATAAAATAAAAGCCTGGTGTAGTGGTGCACTCCTGTAATTGCAGCACTCAGGAGGCTGAGGCTGGAGGATTGTTGCAAGTTCAAGACCAGCCTGGGCTACAAAGTGAGCTCAAGGCCAGCCTGAACTGCATAAGGAGATCCTGTCTCAAAAAGACTAAATAAATAAATAAATAAAAAGGCAAACAGGTCTAGCCGAGGTGCTGATGTGTAGCCTTTGGAGCAATGTGACAGGTCAGAGATGCTCCGCCTATAGCTCCCTACTCCGAAGCATGAGCCAAGTTGAGAGACGCCACACTGTCAGCTGGCGCTGAGCCTCTGTGACATCTCAGGGCAGGAAGGTCGGACATCAAAGCTAGGGCAACCAGTGGAAAACACAAGATACTTCCTCAAACTGCAGATTCCTCCAAACTCAGAGGCCACCTATCAACAGAATCCTGTATTCTCCCGCACAGCTCTCTGCATATTGCAGAGGTGCCATCGCACCTCCTACCTGGCCCAGCTCACAGCACTCATGGACTTCCTGCCTTTCTCACAGTCATTCAACCCACAGAGCTGCACCCCTCTTCACAAATTAATGAAACCCAGGTTCATCCCTGGATCGAGGCCTTTGTTCTGGTTAGCCACTGTTCTAACTGGACCTAGGACACCCCTAGCTCCCCACAACTACAAATATGCCTTAGTGTCTTTATTCTCGTCGTGGGGTGCACTGGAAGTAGTAAATTGGAATTCACTTACTAGAATTCCAATAACTTTTTTTTAATATAGCCAGCAACTTTTTTTAATGTCACATATACTACTCTCAAGGCACATCTGATGACATATTTTATAACACAGTAGGTGTCAAAGTATGTTTACATATATTTTCTTCGGGATCCCTCCCTTTTCTGAATTCCAAATGGAGGAACTGAAAGTGCGATGTAAAGACTGGCGATCCATATCCTATCTCTGGCAAGCTTGTACAAGCACTGCTGTAAATGTGATGGAATAGAACTGTAAACTAGAACTCCTATCGTTTATGAAACACCATTTGGGACTGCTGCTTCTTGAGCGTTTTCTTCTTTTAAAGCAGTGCTCTTTTCTTCTCCAGGAGTACGCGGTGGGTTAGGAATTTCATTGCCAGAAGCACTCGTTGGGCCATTTAGTGCCTTTTCTGAAGGACCATGCTCTTCAATCACATCTTTTACCATTTCTTTCTTATTTTTAGCCGAAGTTTTCCTTGGGAGGTTTGTCAGCTCTGATGCTCAGCTCTAGAAATACAGTCTGCAGCTGTGACCGGCCCATTTTCATTAACGGAAGCTGAATCAGATTCAGTCATTCCATCCATCCAAACAGCATCTTCACCACTCCTTTGTCTAGGAGACCGCCTGCGACAGTTAGCACTGTGATGGGATTCACTGGCATCAGTGTCTGCAGTCTGATCTGACTCTGTGTTAGCAGGTAAGTTGTGTGGCTTGCTGTCTGGATCTCTGAGCACAGAACTGATGGAGGATTTGCCATCATGTGGTCTACCTCGACCTCGATGCCCTGAAACACTCCTGCCTTTTCCTCCCGGACATCTCCTGCGGTCACGCTGACGTCGGCTCTCTCCTGCCAATGACCCATCCCTCAGCTCCTCTGTACCTTCAGATTCTGTTTCAGAGGGGGCTAGACAGCTCAGAGTTTGTACCATAATCAGAGGTGTAATTAGGGCCCTGATGACCTCTACCTCTTCCACTCTAAGACCTAGAACCAATCTGTGGTAGCTGCTCATCGATCCGTAGGCATTCCATTCTTAGCTGTTCCACTTCCTTTAGATGAGCAATATGATATTCTGAAAGAACTTGCACATTTCCAGTGTTTTTTTTGTTTTGTTTTTCTGTAGGGGGGATTGAACTCACAACCTCGTGCTTGTCAGGCAGGCACTTATGCCACTGAGCTAAATCCCCAGCCTATCCAGGGCTTTCCTTAGTGCCGATAAATACAAATGGAACCATCTCATCTTCTCTAGGTAACTTACCTTCATTGTCTCCTTCAGTTCTCTCCCAAACAACACCTGATTTATCTACTATTTCTCGAATAACTTGGCCATTTTTCCCAATTACTTTCCCAACAAGATTCCTAGGAACCTGAATAAAATCCTCCACAAATTTCAAGAAACCTCTAGCCTTTTTTCACAGCATCAGCACTCCCTCCATAGATTCTAAATGTTTCAGGCCTGAGCAGGGTAGGCCCGGATTGTAGCGGCCGAAGGTGGCTTCTCTGAGCTCCATGAAGAAAGACTTCATTGTAAAAGGGGTTTCCTCTCTAACTCAAAGCGGGCGCCTCCCTCCTCTTCCTTGCTCTCTGAGTCTCTTCCTCCGTCGTGCTAACCTGAGGGTGGGGAGGCGGTCAGCACAGGCAGGGGCGTCACCCTTCACGTGGGAACTTCGCCGTGTCCACCCGAGGCGTTAAGCCTGGACTTCTCGGAGCCTCCTCTCCTCCTTGGCGGGAAGGGCAGCTCTCTGGGAGCCGCCCCTCTTTCTGAGACCTGTCTGCCTGCAGAGGGCCTCTGAAAGTGGCAGATGCCAAAGCAAAGCGGCAGGCAACGGAGGGGCCCTGAAATCCCGGAAAGGTGGGCTTAGAGCTTAGATGATGTCTCAGCTTAGGCCTCACTTTAGGATCATCCGGAAAGCTTTGAAATCCCAGGAGCCAGGCCTCATCCCCGCCCCATGACATCAGAGTCCCTGGGGTGGGACCCAAGCTCTCCAGGTGGCCCCAGGGGACCAAGGAGGAAGCCCCGTGTGTGAGGCTGCAAGGCTGAGCAGGCGTCGTCCCTGCTACAGCCAGACAGACAGACGCCCGGAGAGACACGCGCCAGCTGCCCCTCTGACCACCAGGCACGCTGGAGTCTGACTGCAGGGGACCCCGTGTGCAGTCTGGCGAGGTGCCCGAAGGCCAGGAGGCTCCTCCCAGAGCAACTTGGGCCTCCAGGGGTACCCAGGCCCTGGGCCAGTCCCAGGGCCAAGCAGGTCCTGCTCTCTGCAGACACTGGACAGGCTGGCTGCCCTGCCTTGTCCACCCAGACCCGGGAAGCTTGTGCCTGCTCTTTCCGTAAAGGCCACAGCTGCCTGTCCCCTCACCTGGGGACACCACCCCGGGCTCTGTTTCTCTTAAAAGGCTGCCACGGTGCATCCTCTAATTACCTCAGGGAGATACTGGGTAGGTCCCTGTGCTATTCACCCCTCTGCTCTGGAAACTGGGGTGCAACCAGCTTGCTATCCGTGGACCCCCACAGGTCAGTTATACAGATGGCATGGATAAGAAGAAAAAAGCAAAGAACTGATGGGACGCAGTTCCCAGGCAGCTCAAGGTGGGATTTTCCAGGGCCACCGGCACCCTGTCCTCTCCTGTTAACTCAAGACCAGGAATTTTGCTGCAGCCCCTGAATCCACAGGAAACCTCTGGATATGGAATTTGGGGGACTCTTTCTCAACTGCAGGTGGCAGAGAACAGGAGAGGAGCATGAGTCAGAAGAGCGGGAAAACAGAACAGGGCCTAAGGGGAAACCGATTTTTCTACTTAGACACTTACTTAATGATGATGCATTTCTTTTTTCTTTTTTCTTCAGTATGGGGAATTGAACTCATAATCTTCGCATTGACCTGCGTCCTTGGTCCTGTTTTTAGTTTTCATTTTGAGACAGGGTCTTACTAAGTTGATAAGTTGCCCAGGCTGGGCTGGCACTTCTGCTCCCCCTGCCTCAGCCTCCCAGTGGGATTACAGGTGTGTATCACCATGCACGGTTTTGACTATATATCACTTTAAAACAGATGGAAAAAAATTTTAATTTACAAAAGATGAAGACTGTGGATGGAATTATACATTGGTGCGATTATAAGAAAAAAGTAGTATGACTGCCCTGTGGCCCCAAAAGCAGACCTGGTTTTTCTGTCTTTAGGTACAGATGTTCGCCAGACACCCGGATGAGAGCATTCATGGCGCCGCTGTTTATGCCAGCGGAACCCAAATGCACCCCACCTACCCACTGACAGGACAACGGCTGGACCGAGGCACCCCGAGGACTACACGCCGCAGGGAAAACCGTACTGCAGGTGTCCGCAGAATAAACCTCACGAGCAAGACACTGAAAAATAACACCGGGAGCAAAAGGCCGACACACAGAATCGCACCTGAAAACGGGGTGCGAAACAAACGCCATGGAATTCATAATAGTGATTACGAGGAGGGAGTAGTAGAGAAGCAGTTGGGGGTGTGGGTGGGGCCGCAACCTGCAATACCGTATACAAAATGTTTATTTTATTATTCTTTAAACCATGTAAACTTATGAGAGGTCTTTTCCTTTCCTTTTTTTTTTTTTCTTTCAGTATTGGGGATAAACCCAGGGCCTTCACACTGAGCTGCATCCTGGCCCATTTATCTTTTTGTTTTGAGACAGGGGCTCACTCAAGCACCCAGGCTGGGCTGGAACTTCTGACCCCCCTGCCTCAGCCTTCCAGGGTGCTGGAATTCCAGACCCGTACCGCTATGCCGGGCTATGCTCTTTTTAAATATGTCATACACTGAATAATAATGGGAAAAAACTAAGAGGGAAAGATGGTGAAATAGCAAGAAAAATAAGGAAGGAGTAGAAGGAGGAGGATTTAACGTGAGAAAGGAAGTAACGAGCGAAAGAAGCCAGCGGCTGAGGAGACGGAAGCCGCGCTGGGCCTGAGCCGCGGAGCCGGCCTTCTCTGGGGTCTGACCTGGCTCCGTGCTCTCCCCGGCTGCGGCTCCTTGGAGGATTAAGCGGCCTCCTCTGGCAACCATTCACAGCTGCTGCAGACCAAGGTGTTGCCTCGAAGTCATTCGCACTGACGCTCAGGTTCCTGTATTTCGCTGCTCGCCGGCCGCCTCCTCTGGACCACTCGCAGACGCCGGACTCAGCAGGCCCGGCGGAGTCTTCCCTTCCACTCCACCTCGCTTCCCTCCCTGCTCCCCCACCGTCACAGGCTGCACCCGCACCGCCGCAGGCTCCTCCCCCACCGCCGCAGGCTCCTCCCCAAGTCACAGGCTCCACCCCTACTGCTGCAGGCTCCTC
>RJWT010039282.1:0-12730 GCA_004365215.1 Cuniculus paca | reverse complement strand
GTCTGGAAAACCTGACAATTTAGTAAAATCTTATCTCAGAATAAAAAATGACTGGAGATATAGCTTGTTCAATCACCAGTACCACGAAAATTAATTTATTCATTAATTAAGTATTTTTCTTACTTTTCTCTCATTGCTGGGACAAAATACCTGACACTCAATGTTAAACAGGGAAAGGTTTATTTATCTCATAATTCGTAGAGGTTTCAGTTCATAATCAGCTGACTCCAAAGCACAGTGGCACGGCAGAGGGGCAACAGTCCATGGCAACAGAGGACAACAAAAGCAACAACACCAAAAAAGAGGGGAACAAGCCTCTTTTCCTCCCTTACATTGTATGCAGCCTACTTACCCTAAAGTGGGTGTAGCACTCACACCATCTCCATGCCCTCTTCTTGCACAGACTCAGGTGTTTATAAAGGGAGGACCCTGGCGCCCTGCTGAGTCACTTAGTTAAGAATCTAGGCCAGACTCCATGCTGGCTTCACCAGAATGCTGACTGTGTCATGTACATGTTGTGTGACTTAGGCTAACCTCATGTTCTTTGTCTATAAAATACAGCTATTAATAATATTCATTTTGTGGAGGTGTGAGGTTTGAATGAATATATGCAAAGCACTTAGAAATGTATTGAGCATTTAATAAGAGCCACACATGTGTTTATCATTTCATGAAAATCTGACATTATTTCTAACATTTGTATAATATCTCATCATATGCAATATTTCATTTCACTTAATGTTTTAAGGCATCTCAACTATAATATATATATATATATATATATATATATATATATATATATATATAAACTATATATATGAAAAGAAACGATTCCATTTGGTTTCCTGTCTTTTACTGGCTTATATGAGTCAATCATTTATACTTAGTGTTAATCATATCTATGTTTTGAATGTAACAAATAATTTCTCTCAGTCTGTTTTTCTTCAGTTAAATTGCAAGGGTTATTTTACCAAACAGAATGCCTTGACCAAATCTTTCCATTTTTTCTCTTTTGTTCTTTTTGCTTTAGATTCTCATTTTATTTTTTAAAGAGCAAAATGTATTTATTGAGAAAAAGAAAGCTTCTGTCTGAGAGAGAGACAGAAGGGGGTCCCAAGTGGGTTACCTTGCAATCTCATTTTAAACACACATCCCACTTCAAGCATTTTTAACACAATTTACTGAGTAACTACCAACTTCCATTCTTTCTTAAATTTTATTTTAAAGAGAAAAAAATACAAAACAATGATACAGAATTTCAAAACAAGATAATAGAGAATTAAAAATGGTTAATATATTGTGTATTGATATCAGAGTAGATTACAATACATGGGCATGCAAAATTGATCAAACAATATAAGCACAAACTGTTCTTTTCAATGAACTAAAAGAAATTAGTAGTTTAGTTATTTAGTTATCTTATTTATTTGTTTATTTATTCTTCCCTTTCTTTTCTCCTTTTGCCCATACTAACTGTTCTTTTCTTTTAAGCAGTTTCTTCTCCTTTCACAATGTCTATTGTACATTTTAGATATTGTTAACTCTTTGAATTTCTTGCACTATAAAAACAATATAATATATACACATGCACATCTGATTTGTTTCACTTATGAGCGTGGTATCTAGTTACATCCATTTACCTAGAAAAGCCTCAAGTTTATTCTTTTTTGTAGCTCAGTAGTACTCCATTGTATAAAAATACCACATCTTTTTATCTATTCTTTGGTTGATGGGCATTTGAGTTGTTTCCAATATTTAGCTATCATATAATGTGTTGCTATAAACATGGGTGCAGATATATCACAGTGGTATGATGCCTTTAATTCTTCTTGGAAAATATGCAGGAGAATAGCTGGATTGAATGGGACCTCCAATCCTACTTTTTTGAAGAATGTCTACATTGATTTTCACAGTGTTTGTACCAGTCCACACTCCCACCAACAGTGGAGAAGGGTTCCTTTTTCCCCAAACCCCACCAGTATGGTTATCCATTAATTTCTTGATGATAACCATTCTTTCTGGGGTGAGATGGAATCTCAGTGTTGTTTTAATTTGTGTTTCTTGAATGACCAATGCTGTTGAACATTTTTTCATATATTTATTCATATATTTCTTTATCTGAGAAGTGTGTATTCATCTCAGATGCCCATTTTTGGATTGGGTCTTTGAGTTTCGGGGTCTGATTTTTTTTAGTTCTTTTATAAATTCTAGATAGAAGTCCTTCCTCTGAGGGACAGTAGGCTAAAATTTTTTTCCACTCTGTGGATTGTTTTTTCACTCTGTTGGTGATTTTTTTTGATGTTCAAAAACATTTTACTAAGATGAGATCCCAGTTATTGATTCTTTGAAGTACTTACCATGGAGCTTGGTTAGTGCTCACAAACTCTCTGCCTACCCCAATGTCTTCAAGATTTCTACCTAGTTTTTCTTCCAGATTTAAAGTTTCTGTTTAATATTTAGATCTTTGATCCATTTTGACTTTAGTGCATGGTTATAGACATGGGTCTAGCATTAGGTTGTTTATGTGTGCTTGCTGTTTTCCTGGAGAATTCACCACTATAAATTTCCCTCTCAGAACTGCTTTCATTGCATCCCACAAGTTCTGGTAAGTTATATTTGCTTTTGTTTTATTGTAGATATTGTTTAATTTCTTCTTTAATTTCATCTGTGACCCACTGATTGTTCAGGAAGGTGTTATTATTTTCCATGTGTTTATGTGGTTTTGTAGTTTCTTTTGTCATTAATTTTCATTTATTGCACTATGGTCAGATAATGTGCATTAGATAATTTCAATTCTTTTGCATTTACTTAAGCCTATTTTATGGGCTAGCATATAGTCTATTTTAGAGAATGTCCCATGTGCAACTGAGAAAAATGTGTATTCTGATGTTTTTGGGTGGAATACTCTGTAAACATACACTAAGTGTATTTGTTCACAGGTTTGGTGAAGTTCTATTATTTCTTTTCTGATTTTTTTTTTGCCTAATTGTTCTGTCACTTTGTGACAGTGGGGTACTCAGGTTCCCCATTACAATTGTGGTGTTGCTTATTTGATTTTTCGTATCTATTAATAAATATTTGTCTTGTATAGTTGAGTGCTTCCATATTTGGTGCATAATATTTAAGGTTGTTATCTCTTCCTCTTGAATTTTTCCTCTAACAAGTATGTAGTGACCTTCTTTATCTCTTTTGGTCATTCTTAGTTTGAAGTTTGCATTGTCTGCAAACAGAATACCTACCTCTGCTTTTTTCTGGGTTCCCATTGCATGGAGTATTGTTTTCCATCCTTTGACTTTTAGTCTATGAATTTCTTTTTGAGTTAAATGTGTTTCTTAGGTACAGCATATTGTTGGGTCTTGTTTCTTGACCCATTCTGCCAGTCTATTTCTTTTGACTGGCATATTGAGGCCATTTACATTGATGTTTATAACTGATTTGGGTTATAATTGATAGTTATAACTGTATTGATTTGTCTTTGTCGTGTAATTTCCCTCTGTTGGTTCCCTACTTTTTTCCCTCTGTTTAATTGCTTGCCTTGTTTCTTTATGCAGTTTTTCTTGTACTTGCAGTCATTTTCTTCTCTGTCTAGAACATCTTTCAGTACTCTTTGTTGGTTTGGTGGTCATGAATTTCTTCAGCAGTTATTTGTCATGGAAGTATCTTATTTCTTCATTAATTTTGTAGGACAGTTTGGCAAGATACATCAATCTAGGTTAGAAGTTTTCTTTCAGGACTTGCAATACTTCACTAAAAGGTCTTTTTAACTTGAAGTTTTGTGTCGAGAAGTCTCACATGATTCTGATGGGCTTTCCTTTATATGTGATCTGTTTCTTTTCTCTAGCAGCTCTTAATATTCTGTTCTTGTACTGAATTTCTGTGATCTTAATTGTTATATGTCTGTAGATTTATTCTGATTATGGCTAAGTGTAGTTCAATATGCTTCACTTACCTGTATTTCAGATTCCTTTCCCATGCTTGGGAAATTTTCTGCTATTACTCTGCAAAGAGATTTTTTATATCATTCATATTGACTCCTGCTTTTTCATTGATACCTATTAATGTTATATTATTTTTCTTTGCATCATTTTGCAGCTGTTGAATTGTTGTTTCCTTATCTTTTGTTCTTTTCAAGAGATCTTTCTGTTCAGGATCACTAGCCAAAATCTTGTCTTCAGGGTCTGAAAGTCTGATTTCAATTTTGTTCAAGCAGTTTTGCCAGCTTACAATGGAATTTTTAATTTCCTGGCTATCTGTTTGTCTCCATTTCATGCATTCTGTTTCTTTCCTATATTGGTCATCATGGTTTCCATCCTCTTCCTATCATCATTCATTTCTTTATCTATCTCTAGTCTAGATTTTCTGAGCATTTCCTTTATGAATGTTGACATTTATTTTTTTTACCTGATATGATTTTCTCTGTAGCCTCATGGATTTGCTTCTTTACTTCAGTTGCTATCATTTCAGAAATTTCAGGCATGTGTCTTCCAATGATTCTATGTTGATGTCTCCTGGACTTGTTTTGGGGGAACTGGAGGTCTGAGATTGTATTTTGTTTTTTCATCTTGTCATTTTATATTTGAAAATCTTTTCATTTTTTCTGTGATGATCCTTGTGAGTTTTTGTAGTAGGTAGCTATATTACTAGTATCAAGGGCTCTCTAGGAAAAGTCTGATCTTCAGGGATATCTTCTGTGTGTAGAAGTTTCTTGGTTTGTGCCTGTCCCAATATCCTATCTTCCCAATTTATTAAGAGTGGGATGATGATATGTGTTTGGCTCAGTCTTCTGTCCTTTTGTTTAGGGCTGTGGGGAAGTTATTACCCCAGAGCTTCCCAGTATTATTATGAAGAGTAGAACATATGACTATAACAAATACAACATCCTGGATGAAGTAGTAAAATTAACATTAACTATAGCATCAAGTATGGTAACTATTGATTTTGTGTTTTAGACCATAGGAACAAAGTTTATAGTTATATAACAGAACCAATCATCAATTAGGAATTTATATGAAAAGTGTTCCCCTTGGTATGGTGGTTTTATCCTGTGGTGGGGAGATTTAGGAAAGGGTAGTATATAAAACAAAGATAATTAGAAAGGAAGTAGAAGCAAGTCTGGAGGACAAAAGATGATAGCATGAGGTTTGGGAAAATAAAGAAGAGGCCAGAAAAGAAAGAATGAAGGAGTACTTGAAGGACTATCTGAACTCGTTCTTTGATTTGGGGAATGGGATTAGTTTTCTATGGCTGGAGTTTTCTCCAGCAATTTGGAAAAGAGACAGAAAAAAAAAGAGAGCAAAAAAGGAAAGAAGAAAGAAAGGGACAAAAAAAAAGGAAAAGGAAAACAAAACAAAAAATTAGAGTAAAAGGGTAGTTATCTATTCCTGGGCTTTTCCCCACACTGGCTGCCAGTCCTGTGTTGCAGTGTTAGGAGTCAGACACCTGGATACTTCTGGGGAAGCTTCAAGTTCTATTCTTGATGCTTGGGATTCAAAGATGAACTCCTTAGGAGCTGGCTATTTAGTGCAAAAAATATATTCCATTAAAAATGGCAGTACAGTGCAGAATGTGATTATCCCTGCTACATTGCAAATATTTAGTTGTGTCTTTACAAAGCAAAGCAATTTTCCTCAATGCTGTGTCTGTATGATTAGAGAAAAGGTTCAAACTCCCCTCAGAGAGCAGTATGACATTTTCTTTGTGATTTCACAGTTTTAAACTAAAAGAGGTAAACTAATAACTCCTTGTGACCTCACAAAGCGTCCTCTAACAGCACACATCCATTTTCTTCATTCCATCTCCTGCTTTACCCTAAAGTTCTTTGGAAACCTCCCCACTGGGTCATCCTTCTCCAAATTAGAGGTCTTTCTCCTGAAACTTCCTCCATATGGTTTTGGTAGGTTCAAAATAGGATATATGTCCTTTACATGTCTTTCAGAGATGTCAATAGTTACAGTGATGCTAAGTGTGACTGCCTGGAATGAGTAACAAGAGGTTGTGTGTGGGGCAGAGGGAAGCTCCAAACCATACTGGGGCAGGAGGGAGTAGTTAAAGTGAGACTGCCATGCAAGTGTGGTGGTTTTACTACAGTGGCTCATAAATTACAGAAGAAACAATAGTTGTCATTGCAGAAATTCTGTGGGTGCTGCCCAGTTCTAAATATGCAGTCGTTGTTGCTATTCTTGTTTGCCACATTCTTTCATTCTCCAATTTTAGATTGTCAGGATGTATTGATAATAGTGTACCAAAAACTCAATCAGGGAGTCTGTTTCTGAACTGTGAGATGTCATCTGTATCTGCATGCAAACTATTTCTGTTTTGTAATCAAGCCTGTAATTATTGTTTCCATGATCAAGAATACACAGCATATAAATCCAGGTAGAAATAAAGACTTCAACAATATGAAGCTTTTATTTCTTTATTTAATACATGTAACCAGGTTGTTCTTACCTCCCACATGTTACAACTAAACATTTATATTTTCATTCTTTTTCTTCTCTTCCTTTCCCTTCTTTTTCTCAATAAACTGTGTCTCTTCCAAACTAAGTTCCATGAATATGCTGAAGGTTGGTAAGTACATCATGGGAAGAAAAGGCAAGGAGGAGTTTCATGCTCATATAAGTCTAGAAGACTCAGTATACCAAACTCTGCTTCTAAGAAATTCATACTACCAATATCCTCTGAGAGCATTCCTGTAACAAAACGTGTCAGATGAATCTACTTAATATAAGAATTAAATTTATGTCTCAGCTCTTAAGTAAGTTATCTTTACTTGGGGCTTGAAACATCATATAAATCTTTAATGTGGATATTATTACAATATGAACAAACCAAAAGAAGTTAATTATAAAATTCTTTTTTTTCCTTACACCTAGATACAACACTCAAATGATTTTCTACAAGAGGTTAGGAAACCATAATTTAGGCAGGAAGTACAACCAATTAAGTCTCAGAAAGCAAAAATTGCATTGATGAAGATTTAATACTGGGATTTGCATTCCATTGCAATGTCAAGTTTTGTTCTCCAGTGGCTGTGTTTGCTAATTAAGTCCATATCTCTTTTACTGAAAACATCTTTCAATTATGAATGAACGAAATCTTAAAGACTGCAAGAAAATTAAATTTCCTTTAGAAATTATAAGTGTAGTTTCTCCTACTGGCTCTTTTAAAAATTGAGATGGACTCATCATCATAGATTAATGAGGTGTCTCCCTAACTCCCATTCAAACCCCCTTAGATCTACTATTAATTTAAATTTGCTTCATATGTCTTAGGTATGAGAAATGATATCTTATTTCTTTTGAATAAGACTAAATATTCTGCATGCTTGTGCCATCATATTGTTTTTAAATTGCATCACTTTTTCAATGCTGTTGGCTGGAGTAGACAGCATAATCAAAAGCTCTGTTTTATTCTCTCCTTTCTTTCTAAGATGAAATTGTTACTTTTGGTGCTAGCATCTAAAGAGTTGCATCCACATATTACACTGTTTTCCTTGTAGCTTAATCAGTGTTTGTCATTCCTACAAAGATCTTAAACACTGGGAGAGTCATACCTAAGAACACTTGTGGGTTTAGAGTAGAGGTCCCAGTCCAGAGCCATAAATACCCTGACTTCTCCAAGCACAGGATGAATTGTTTTGGCCATAGCTCTTTGGATTAGTGTAACAGATAACCAGTTACACTACATGAAGTCAAAAGGGAATTTTTAAATAAAGGCAAAAGTGTCTTCCGTGAAATCGATAGAGCATAGATTGGCCTTTATAACATGAACTGCAAAGAGAACTGAACAACCATTATTTTCATGTCCAGACCTTCAGTCTCTTCACTCTTCATGCCTAGTTCATTCTTCTCTCAATACTTTGTATGTTAGCTTTCACAGCTTTTAGGTTTGAACGACTATACAGAGAAGCTCTGTAGCTCCTGGGGTTGTTAGTTCAGTCATCAGCAAAGACACATGAGTTTATGTGAATCTCACTTCAGATCCTTGAAATAATCTCTTGGGCCCTGCTTGGCCCAGACACTGACCCTCGAATCAACCACAGCCAGGAAATCAGTCTTGCAATAGAAGCATGCCTGAGGTTAAGGTGTGTAATTCTCATATGTGGAAAATCATGGTCTGCATGAGCATTTCTAATTATGTCAGTGGGACATTTCCTGTCTTTTTAGGGAGAAATCAGCATGTCATTTAGGGCTATAATCTCAGCATCCTCTTCCAAACTCACCATGTATTGACAGAGGCTGTAAAGTTGAGACCCTGAGCCCCTAAAAGCCACCTGCCACTTTTAATCATGTAATCTTCTCTACGGCAGGGCAATTGACTTCTTACTCACAGAGACTTTCCCCAATTCCTCAAATCTAAAGTTTTGTTAAATGGTCACAACTATTTGGACCGGGACTACACAGAATAATCTTCTGTCTATTAATAAAAAGATAACTGATTAGGGACCTTTCCTACACGATCACAATTCCTTTGCCTTTGCTACATAATGTAACATAATCAACATCTCATTATATTAATAGATCCTGACCACACCCAAAAAGAACCATGCAGGGAATACACACCAATGGACAGAAATGTTGGGGGTCAGCTCATAATTCTGCATATTACAATAAAATAAGGAAGGAAGAGAAGCAATTAATCTTAATTCAACATCTTCTGGGGGTAATATCACTATCCTTAGGCATGAAGAAAAATTAGGATAGGACTAAGCCTAACTAGGTTTATAAATTAATCACAGTAATATGAGGTTGTATACCTCACAAATCCATTTTTTAGCTTCTCATTCCTTATATTGGCCAGGTTTATTTTTGTAGAATTATTCCTTTAGTAAACATATTTGTATGGTGCTTTATCATCTGCAAAAGGTTTCTCCAAGTCTTCTCATGTTATCTCATATCTATTAGAGTATTTCCTGACAGACAGCTCAAAAGATAAGAGATGTTCAAGTCTTACATCTAGAATTACAAAGCCAAACAGTGGCAGTAGAAAGACTAAAAGTCAGGCTTTTGTCTCCAAATTCTGCTCCCAACCCCATTTTGGTCCTTCTTAGTATCACCTGAATATGGTGGCTGGATAGGGAACATCCTGGCCAAGGACTCATTCATTGCCCTTAGAAACAGCCTCTAATGCTGTTGGTGTCCACCTGGGAAGAGGCTAAGAACAGGTTTCACCTTGTTTCTGCAACTCTCAGTGTTATCTTCAAGAGCTGAGCAGACCAGAGCCTTGTTAGCCTACCTTCATCTCATAGAGAAGTAGGGTCTTACATATTGATATGCTGGGTAATGCCTTAAGATTTTGGGAATTTCTGATTAATCAGTTGAGTTTTTACAACTTCTTTTAATGTTAGGTTTCCCCAAAGGCTGTACTATCTTTAATATCAGGAGAAACAGAGGATGGAAGGAACTCCTCTTTTTCAGCAAGTACTGTAAGACAGGGCCCAAATGGCACTGCTAACATGAGAGAAGCTTCACAAATAAGCATAATAGATGTTATTACTCTCATCTTATTTATAAATAAAATGAAATAGAGATTGCTTTTATACTTTGCCTAACACTGCACAGGTGGAAAATGGTCCATCTAATACTTAGCCTAGGTCTTTAACCTCCAAAGGTCATGAATTTCTATCCCACCATGGAAACCAGCTCAAATGCCATGACTGATCTAGCCCTTCCCTGTGTCTCATGTTTCTCTGAGTTGATATTCTTTTCCTGCCATTATATCTCTCCATCCTTTTATTCACTTATCTACCTACCACCTCTCCAATTATAACAACTAACCAATTGTGTTATGTCACTGACAATTTGGTCACGTTTTCATAGCCTAAAAAAACTAAAAGAACATCTTCACCTTTATATTTCTACCAACCAGCTGAGGGGCTGGGTACACAACTGGTGTTTAAAAGTAGTCTGTTGACGTCTCATACTTTCCTTGAGAGATGTCTGGTTAGCACTCAAAACAACTTAATTTATTTTAACAAAGAATGTAGCAAGACTGTAGAGCTTTTAGACTACAGAAATTCTTGATGGGTTGCTTCCATCCACTCTCTCTTCTTTTGACTTCCAATAAGTAAATAAAATGTACATCAAACCATCCATGGCCTTCTTCTCCCAGACTTCTCTATCCAGTCTCCCATCACTCCCATTTTTCTATGCATGTAATGTGTATTGAGTTCTACACTTTCCCAGCTCTGAGGCCTGAGACAGCCCTGGGGAAAGGCAGAGCCCATGAGCATCTCAAGCCAGAGTCCTATGCCTTTCACTTTCCTCACCCCTAAATTGTGGAGTACCAGAGTTTGACTGTAGGTCTTTACATTTATCCTTAAGGAATATTCTCAATGTCAGAATCATTTCAAATGTTCATTCTCCCTTCTCTCACATTAGCTATACCTGCTGCTTTTGTGCCACTACACATAAAACATCTCTTTTATATATTTATTCATGTGTTTGAATCAGAAAAACATCTCTACTAGCAAAAGGTCAAACGGAAAAATTTCTCACCCAGTGTAGCTTAACTTATAGCCAATATTTATCTCTCCCTTGATGTAATTGTAAATATACATAATATTATCATATTCTTTACCTTTCTCCATATAATCTATAATAAACAACCGATGTAATTGTAAATATACATAATATTATCATATTCTTTACCTTTCTCCATATAATCTATAATAAACAACCAACAGAATGCAGGATGAAGGAAATGGCTAAAGACAGGGATGTGATATTTGCCTTTATTCTTCAAGAGGCGGCCATGCAGGAAGGGGCCTGCATCCCAGGTAGAGAGGTGTTGTGTATTTCCCACTAACTAAGGAGCTACACCTAATGTCATTTTGTAGCTGAGACCCTATTCAGATGGCAGCCTTCTCTCTTTTACAAAAAATATGAACAAGATAAAGTCCAGCATGTTCTGTGCAGAGAAAATTCCTTAGTTCACCCAAAATACCTATCTCATACCTTGAGTTGCTTAAACAAATTATAATAAACTGAATAGTTTAAACAGCACACTTTTTTCTTAAAGTTTTGAAGACTAGAAAATCCAAGATCAAGATGCCAGTATATTAACTGTCTGCTGAGGGCCCTCTTGACGACTTGTAAACAGCTGCCTTATTTTAGAAAGACAGAGGTCTTCTGTCAAGTCTTGTCTTTTCTTTTCTTTTCTTTTTTTCTTTTTTGACACAGGGTTTCACTATACAGTTCAGGCTGGCCTTGAACTTGGAGCAATCCTCCTGCCTAAGCCTCCCAAGTGCTAAGATTACAAGTGTGTGCCATCACACCCAGCCAAGTCTCTTCTTATAAAGGCACTAATTTCATTTATGAGTTTCCACCCTCATGAAATAATTCCTTTCTAAAGAAACCACCTTCAAATACAGTCTATAGAAAATAATCAGTGAAGATTTTTGAGGAATATAATGATATATAATTATAGTTATGCCTCAGATGGCAACTATTTACAGCAGGATAAGTGATAGCATAGAGAGTCTGAAATGCCAAAGGCAGAAAAGGCAGATAGGACAAGATTTCAATAAGGTAAATAAGACTATTTGGAGGCTTGATTTGCTTTGGAGGCTTAAGACAGGGACAACAGGTATAAGAAAATGGGATGAATACAAGGGGGCACCACAGTAATTAAAGCTTTGTAACTGGTCAGGTGTGGCGCAGAAGAAGAAATAATCTCAGATGATGCTGAGATTTATAGCTTATGTGATGGGTTGCTGGTTGGATCAGGACAGGGACTATAAGAGAAATAATATCTTTTAGGAAGGACAAATGCTGAAGTTTCACTCCCAGTTTGAACTTGTGTTATTTGGCGTGTCTGTAGAACCCAGTGTCAGTGGTCCAGAGAATGGTGATGATGGTGCAAAGAATGACAGAAAAGTGGAAGCCACAGAAAGAACTAAGACCTCTTAAGAAGAGAGCAGAAAAAAATTAGAAGTTAAGGATAGACCAGTGGAGGGTACCACCATTTTAGATTTCTCTGAGGAAGAGTAAAAAAATAAAGGAATTTGGGAAAAACCATCCTAAACAAGTTAATGTAGTATTTTTAAAGAGTGAAGAAAAGAGAATGAGAGGACCACAGTCAACTTCTGCTCTCACCTCAAAGTCATGTAAAAAATGAAAAGACCAAAATAGGTAATTAAAAAAGAGAAAGAACTGAGCATTTACCAATGCAAGGCATTTTACATCTATCAGCTCATTTGACTAATTGCAGGTTTTAAGTGTAAAAGAGTAGTTAAATAGCACCAAAGGTTTAAAGTGTGGCTCCACCATTTACTGATTCTGTGAGTTCAGATAAGCTTCCTCATTTTGGATAAGGGTAACTGGTTACAGCTCACAAGACAGTATGAGTGATACCATGTGTGATAACACATTTAAAATTACAAGCCAGGCTTGGTGGTGCACGCCTGTAATCCCAGCACTCTGGAGGCTGAGACAGGAAGATTGTTGCGAGTTTGAGACCAGCCTGGGCTACAAAGTGAGCTCAAGGCCAGCCTGAACAGCATAGTAAGACCCTGTCTCAAAAAGACAAGGGCTGGGGATTTAGCTCACTGGCCTAAGTACCTGCCTGGCAAGCATGAGGTCATGAGTTTGATCCCTGGTGCCACAAAATAGATAAATTAAATTAAATTAAAAAATAAAGTTAAATAACTGGTTACAGTTTATGGTCAATGTATGAGTCATTATCGTTTCTTTCTTTTTTTTTTTTTAATCATTTCTTTGGGTTTATTTTA
>RJWT010039280.1:0-12673 GCA_004365215.1 Cuniculus paca | reverse complement strand
TGAAATGGCAGTTGTATAGCATTGAGAATTTAAATTATTGTTCCACAGCATTTGCAGATTTTTTAAAGAAATTATTTTCTTTTTCTGTTATTGAGATTTGGTAAATTTTCTATCCTCAAGTTTATTTATTCTATTGTATGACATCACACTGTATCATTAAATCAAAACACCCTGAAAATTTTTAGTTTTGGTGATTGAATTTTGTAGTTATGTAACTACTGATTCTATTCTATAATTTCTATGACTTTGATGAGTTTTTAAACTTTTTTATTTGTTTTGTAATGAATTTCAGTTGCTGGCAAAGCATTTCTATAGCAGCTACTTTAAAATCTCACCCCAATTCTTTTCAGTGTTTGTGGAATACAATATATATACATGTATCTCTCCACATCTATAGATTCTACATCCACAGAATCAACCATGAATATTTCTAAAATATTAAAGCAAGAGATTTGAGCTTTGAAACTTTCTGATGTGTGCATGTCAGGGAGGGTATTTCAAGCCAATCATTGGCACACACAAATGGATGACTGTAATTTATGTTTATTCGATTTTCAGAATGGCAAATAGTTCAATAGTATGTTGTACAGTTTGGATATCATATTGTGAGACATCGAGTCTACATTAAATAGTTTAGAAGATTGCTTGGTCTTAGTGTATAGCTCATAAGCTCTTTTAAGGACCTTTATTTGTAATGCCATTTTAAATTTCTGAGGTTTCTGTGGTGTTACTTTTGCCTACTTAATTGATTTGGTCGAAGTGGGGCTTTTTCTAGAGAGAGAGGATTTGTTTTCTCATTTATTAGTATATGCTTGGAGTGCATGCCGTTTACGTTCACCTTTAGGAGTGAGTACACATACTGAATATATCTTATTTCTAATCTCCTTCACCTCCTGACTCATCTCCCTGTCTTCCTCTGTATGTCTCCTTTTCACATTTTCATTATTACTACTATTATTATTATCATCATTATTGGTTCATGATTGTAACATATAAAAATTACATTTGCTGAGAGTACTTGGTACATGTACCTAACACATTTTAAATCTTTTCATGTCTCCTTCTCTTCACAGTCTCTTGTATACCTGATTTATTTCATTTAAAATCATGTGCTCAAGGAATATCCATTTTCCTACAAATGATTCCTATTTATCCTTCTTTATAGTTGAGTAGTATTTCATTATGTATAGATACCACATTTTATCCCTTGGTCTGTTGAGTGGACATATAGGCTGCTTCTAAGATTTAGCTATATGAATTGTGCTGCTATAAACATTGGTATGCATATATCTCTGTAGTAGGATGGTTCGGCTGATTTGAGTATATACCTGGGAGAAAAATGGTTAGGTCAAATTGGATTTCCATTTTCAGCTTTTTTGAGAAACCTCCATACTGATTTCCATACTGGTTGTATCAGTTAACATTCCTACCAAAAATGTAGAAGTGTTCCTTTGCACCACAGCCATGCCAGCCTGTGTTATTTGATTTGATAATTGTCTTTTTTCTAGCAGAGATGAAATCTTATCATCATTTTAATTTGCATTTCTCCAGTGGCAAGAGATGTTGACATTTTTTATGTGTTTATTGGCCATTTGTAATTTTTCTTCTGAAACATGTATATTTTTTTTCACTTGCCCATTTTTCGATCAGGTACTTATCACGGGGAGTGCATATTGTCAGTATTTTGCAAGACAGCATATTTTAAACCAGATACAAAAATATACAGGTGTAGCTTATAGTATTTGCCCACAGATTCAAATGTAGAAGAGTGCAAGAGATCTGTCCATGCACTTGAGATCTGAGGAATTCTGTGTAGGGCTCAGATTCCATTGTAGTGTCCCATAGGTGTCCAGGAGGTTTAATTTTTTTTTAAGTTTTTATATTTTCTAGATATTCATCTGAGGACTAGGTGACATCTTTCCCATTCTGTGTGTAGTCTCTCTACTCTGTTGTTTCCTTTGATATGCATAAGATTTTTAATTTGATATGATTCATTTGTTGGTTTCTGATGTTATTTCTTATTCAATTGGAGTTCATGAAATCCTTACCTATACCAATGACTTCAAGAGTTTTACCTATTTTGTTTCCTGTAGATTAAAGTGTTTCTATTTTAGTATTTATATCTTTGATCAATTGTGATTTTTATTTAGCACATGGTGATAGATTATGGGTCCAACTTCAGTCTTCTGAATATGGACAGCCAGTTTACCCAACATCATTTGCTAAAGAAGCTGTCTTTCCACCAGTGTTTTCATCACTTTGTCAAAGATCAAATAGCTGACTGTATCTGGGATTGTTTCTGCATCTTCTATTCTGTTCCATCAATTCACATGTCTCTTGTCCCAATAGCATGCCATTTTAAGAATTGTAACCTTGTACTATAACTTGAAGTCAGGATTATTTTTTTGTCTTTTTGAGTTAGGGTCTCACTATGCAGTCCAGGCTGGCCTTGAGCTCAGTTTGTAGCCCAGGCTGGTGTTGAACTTGCAACAATCCTCCTGTCTAAGCCTCCTGAGTACAGGAATTATACGTGTGTGCCACCACACCCAACTTGAACTCAGTTATTGTGATGCCTCCTACTTTCTCTTGCTATCCAAGATTGTTTATTCTGGTTCTCTTTTGATTTCACAGAAATATTAGAGCTATTTTCTCTACATCTGTGAAGAATGCTGTCTATTTTGATTGGGATTCCATTAAATCTATATGGAGGCTTTGGAAGAATTACCATCTGGACAGTATTATTTCTGTGTATCTAAGAACAAGGGATACCTTCATATTATCTGATGTTTTCCTCAGACTCTTTTTTAAAGAGCATTCTTTCTTTGTAGATGTCTCTCTCTTCCTTGGTTATGATAATTCCTAGATATTTAATTTTTCTTGATACTCACATGAGTGGTATTTTTTTTCTAATTTCTTTCTTGGTGAGTTCATAATTGATGTTCAGGAATGTTATTTATTTTTGAGTATTGATTTTGTATCCTGCTGCATTCCTAAATTCGGTTACTAATTCCAGGAGACATTTGATGTAATTTTTTTTGGTTCTTCTATGTAGAGGATCCTATCATCTAAAATCAGAAAACAGTATTTCATGTACCAGGACCCATAAAGAAAGTGAGGGTAGCAATTTTACTCTCAAAAGAAGTAAACTTCCTGCTAGAACCATTCAGAAGAGGAAAAGAGATTGCTACATATTAATTAAAGAAGGAATTCAACAATAGCAGACATTTGTAAATATATATGCTCCAAATACTAAAGCACATATCTGCAAAAAACAAGTGCTTAAGTACATAAACAATCAAATGAATATCAGTACGGTCATAATTAATTACCACAATATCACACATTCACAAAGATATGGATCAAATGAGCAAAAAATTGACAAGAATACACATTTTTCACAACACATTGAACTTTATCCAAAATAGAACACATAGGATGACACAAAACATGCTTAGGAATTTAAAAAAATCTAAATTGCTCCATTTTTACAATTGGACCATAGTACATGAAAGTAGAAATTAGAGGGAAAAAAAACACTTGAAATTTATAAACACATAGAAACTCAATAACACACTCCTGAACATCCAATGGCACACAGAAAAAGAATCAAGGAAGATAGTAAATGATTTCTAGAATCAAACAAAAATGTCAGGACGATACATCAGAACCTATGGGACCAAAAATAAGTAATGCAAAGAGAAAAGCTTACTGCAATCCATACTCACATTAGAAAAACAGCTCATAAAAATAATTCAATGATGAACCTCAAGATAATGGAAAAACAACAAAAATCCAAAGCCAAACCAAATTTAAGAAAAGAAATCATGAAGAACAGAATTGAAATTAATGAAATAGGGGCTGGGGATCTAGCTCAGTGGTCTAAGCTCCTGCCTGGCAAGCGCAAGGTCATGAGTTCAATCCCTGGTGCCACAAAAAAAAAAAAAAAAAAAAAAAAAAAAAAAAAAAAAAAAAAAAAA
The DNA here is from genome assembly GCA_004365215.1 of Cuniculus paca. Classification (NCBI taxonomy): domain Eukaryota; kingdom Metazoa; phylum Chordata; class Mammalia; order Rodentia; family Cuniculidae; genus Cuniculus; species Cuniculus paca. Next base: position 8,696 of record RJWT010039280.1, on the reverse strand, counting down.
AAAAAAAAAAAAAAAAAAAAAAAAAAAAAAAAAAAAAAAAAAAAAGAAATTAATGAAATAGAGGCATAAAATATGTACAAAGAATCAACAAATAGAAGAACTGTTTCTTTGAAAGAATAAATCAAATAGATATGTTATTAACCAAATTTACCAACAGAAAGAGCAAAAAGACTCATTAATGCATTCAGAAATTGAAAAGGAGAAATCACGATAGACACCATGGAAATTGGGATGATGTAGTGGTATCTCAGTTCACAAGTGCTTTTGTTTGAAACAATTTGGTTTGCAAATGGAAACATTTGGCAAAATTTTGTTTTTGTTTACAAACTCTGCATCAAGTGAAAATCATCACTTCAGGTATCTTTCCCACATGAACATGAACTTGGTCATCTTTTTGAGAATCATGGAATGAACTAAGTTCATGAACCAAGATATGACTCTAATTACTAAATATGATCAAAAATTGTATTCCAAAAAATTAGAAAACTTTGAAGCAATGGACAGGTTCTTAGAGTTATATGAATCACCAAACCTAAATCAAGAATTTATAAAAACTCTGAACAACTGAAAAACAATCAAAGAAATTGAGGCAGTAATAAAAAAACATACCAACTAAGAAAAATCTAGGACTTTATAGATTCACTACTGAATTCTATAGGAACTCTAAAGACATTATAACACCAATGTTTTTCAAACTCTTCAGTAAAACTGAAAGGCAAGGATTACTTTCAAATTCATTTCTGAAACCCAGTATCACTCTGATCCCCAAATCAGACAAACATGCAACGAAAAAAGAAAACTACAAGCCAGTCCCTTTAATGAACATAGATGCAAAAATCTTTAATGAGATATTGGCAAATACAATGCAACAAATCACCATACATTATGACCAAGTAGGTATTTTCTCAGAGTTTTAAGGAAGGTTCAACATATGCAAATCAATAAATGTAATTTAAATATAAACCATAGCAAGTACAAAAACCACATGACCATATCAATAGATGCAGAAAAATCATGTGACATGATTCAACACCTATTCATATTAAGAGTCTTGAAGAAAACAGGTTTAAAAGAACCTAACCTAAATCTAATAAAATCCATTTATGACAAATCAATGGTCAATATCATATTAAAGGGGGAATACTGGGCAACCCACTCAGGACCCCTTCTGTCTCTCTGTCAGACAGAAGCTTTCTCTCTCTCAATAAATATATCCTGCTCAAAAATAATAAATGAATAAATAAAGGGTGAATACTGAAAGTTTTCCCTCTACCATCAGGAACAAGCCAAGGATGCCCATTTTCATCAATTTTATTCATCATAGTACTTGAAGCATTAGCCAGAGCAATTAGGTAAGAGAAAGAAAAACAAGGTATGTACAGGAAACCCTGCATTTCTCAGGCCAAATGATTATTGGAGATTTATTTTCCTTTTTTATGGACTAGGGAGAACACTCCTCACACTTGGGATTTTTGAAGTGAGATCTTTGCTGGGGTCACCTCATTGGTCAGACATATCTCCTGGGAATGAGAGAACTTTGTTCCCAGGCTACAGTAGTTGCTGAGGCTAGATCTGTTGGAGGTATCCCTGATATGCCTGTTGTTTCATAGTGGGGGAAAATGTCTGAGGAATAATAGAAGACAGGCTTTCAGACCAAATATTTATTATGGCAGGATTTTTTTTTTTTTAATGGAGGACCTTGGGAATTCCAGCTCTTTGGAGAATGGAGTATCTCAGACCAGGATTTGAAAGTGCTCTAATATAGAACTCTGTAAACATATTGCTTCTGGATTGAACTCTTCTCCTGGTGGTAAGTATCTACTGTGATGAGACTGCTAACTAATCTGTAAGATAAATAAGCCAAAATGGCTGCCTTTTGTTTCCACCTTGATGATAAGGCTGCTTTCTTAGGTACCCATTCAGTGTACTTTCCTTTCATTCCCTTTAAGAGGTCTTTTTTACTTGTGTGTAGCATTATTTCAAGTGCTCATAGCTATACTTGCTTGGAATAGTGGGGAGAAAAAAATATGTGTTAGTATATACTGACCAGAGGTCAGGAACAAAGGGACAGTGATCCACTTTAGGAATTTTAAATTATTGCTTTTTCGAAGGAGTTTGAAAAATAATTTACCTATATCTGACTGAAACACAATGCTTTTTTGTTTTACTATAACCACTGCTTATTACAGATGCTATTAGAGATTTTGAATTTAGTTCACCTAGTCTAGTTTTCTTCTTCAAACTTGTTGCTATGCTGCACAGAGGAAATATATAGCAGGACCATAGCTAAACTGAATATTACTTTCCTAGTTATTTTTTTCTTCCTCCAAGAAATGCATTAGCACATTATTCCAGTTCAGGAAATGTATGAACTCTGTGTAAGTCTAATTTGCTTGGCCCTCTAGCTGGCTAGAAGACTAAAATACCTTTTTTATACCTTTGAGAATGAGTAGTTTTAATTAATTGTATACAAATAGATCATTGAAAATGTTCTTTAATATTTTTTCTCCAGATTGTACTAATAATTAAGAAATGTGCAATGGAAATAAAAAATGTTTTTTCTGAAAACTGAAACTAATTTTTAATAAGTTTAACAGTATGCTTTTTTTGTTGTATATTTTCCACTGCAAGGAAAACAACAGAAATCTATTGCTACTTAGCTTATATTTGCACTGGGACTATCTTTTCAATGTTTTTACTAATTCCTACAATTTCCTAATTGAGAGAAAAATAAAAAAAGTCTCATACTCTTTCTTTGTATTTTCTTTTAACCATACACATTATTACAAGTAATTACCATCATTTTCTCCACAATGACCAAAGTTAAATGGTTATGTTAGTTCTTATTTAATCTTCAAAAAAAAAATTAAGTTTTTCCTTAAGCAAGTTCTTTAAGGGAATGTACGTCATCTAATTTTGAATTTGTATGTAGTCACTGAATCTTTATTGGTTGTACAGTTTACTCTTTTAACACTGAGAGTTGTCCTCAGAATAGTGTAATGGTTGATACATTATGTCAACTTGAGAAGTCTAAAAGCTTAACTAAGTGTTGTAGTCAGGGATTGCAAGGAAAAATATAATACAGGACACATAATTTATAGAATTATTTTATAATACTTAAAGAGTCAAACAAGAAAAGTGTAGGAAACCTGTCCACGCACTAAAGACCTCAAAAATTCCAACTGAGGGCCCGGATCCCACAGCAATGTCCTGCATGAGTCCAGCTCAAGATTTAAAGCCCATGACAGTGTCGCATGCAAGTCTGTTTCATGGATCTATAGTGCGAAGGCTCAAAGGTAAGCGGTGCAAGCCCGAAAGTCTATGCCAACAGGATGAAGGATCTGTGACAGTAGACTGAGAGCTCTGCGCTAGAGCAAGGAAGCGATGCTCAAAGTATGAACTAGAGCTCCCCTGTAAAGTACCACAACCATCCTCAGCAACAATGAGATCCTGAGCTCCTCCAACAAGGAGAACAGCCAAGTTCATATCAGGATGCCTGCTTGACAAGCTTTTTCTGGAGACTGAACAGCACACCATCTTCCCCTCTCAAGCCAAGAAGTGGTAAAATAAGGGCCAGGAAACAGTAAAGACCAGAGCTCCCCTAAAGTGAACTGCAGCCATTCTCAGGGACAATAAGGTATCCAACACCTCTGACATGAGAACAGCCAAGTTCGTATCAGGAAAGAATCTCGACAAGTTCATCCAGGAGAACCAACAGCAACAGAAGGACCAATGACACCCAGAAGAACCAACAACACTACTTTTTTCTCTCCACTTCTCCTTTTTATGGTGGCAACAGTCCTTAGGTGGGCCATCCACATTCAGCACCACGCTGATTCAGTTCAGCTCATATTACAACTTGACCACTAGCTATCAATCCACCATATTAAGTCACTTAACAGTTCTGCATCCTGGGGTGTAGAGGACATTCTCTTGCTCAAGGATTGAACTCACGACCTTGCGCTGGCCGGGCAGGCGCTTAGACCACTGAGCTAGATCCCTGGCCCTGGTGTTTTGGAGACAGGGTCTCACTACTCTGTTCAGGCTGGCCTTGAGCTCACTTTGTAGCCCAGGCTGGTTTCGAACTCACAACGATCCTTCTGTCTCAGCCTCCCGAGTGCTAGGATTACAGGCGTGAGCCACCACACCTGGCTCTTATTTACGGACTTTTTATAGACAGGTCCAAGGTGGGAAAGAATGGGAATTCTTAAGGTGGGCATAAGGTGGGACAGAACTATGGTCAACCAATAAGGTTAATTGCTCAGGTAAAATTGATTAAGTCCAGGACAAATGGGGGAACGACTCACGTAGCCAGCGAGCATGTTTAAGGAGCAGTGACTCTTCCCTAGGGGGTCAAGACAGGTGACTCTGGCTTTCTTAGGGAGCTAAGGACCTATTTAGAATACCAGTCCTCAGGAAGTAGGTGCATTTGTTTGATCTGTTGTCCTGGGTCCGGCCCACAGCAGGAGGTGTTTCTCTCCTTTTACAGTTGCAAGGTATCTAGGTTTTTGCATTGGCTCCTTAGAGGACCTGGCCCTGTCTGACTGCCTATAGTGATTCTAGCTATCTCAGCTTCCTGTAACATTAGGATCCTGACATCTTTGGGTAGCCATTACCCTAGACTCCTGTTACATGTAATTCATTAATAATTTTGAGGATTTTCTGTTGAAATTCCTGATACAAGAGGTTCAGTCTGGGCAAGGGATATAGCTCAGAAGCACAGCACAGGCTGGGCAAACATGAGGTTGTGAGTTTGATTACCAGTCTAAAAAATAAATAAATAAATAAATACATACATAAATTAATTGACTTAAAGAAAGAAGTTAAGTTTACAAAAACAAAAAATAAATTGCCAAATATGTGTCTACTTTTGTATCAATCAGAGAAAACAACTCTGTTAACAAATTGATTATTGCTTTAAAAGTTAAAGAGAATTTTGAAAATTATATAAGCGCTTCCACAGAATAGATTAAAGAAAACATTTTATATTATCTTTACTCTATGCATGGAAAACTAATTAAAATTGTGTATATATATTAGTAACTGTTCTTCCCAGCTTCCCTCAAATTCACTCCTTATTCAGATACTTCATCGTTCTTATCTCAGAAACAATTTTCATTTGCGACTTGATGTTTATTAACCTTATGTTAAAGAAAAAACATAGAAAACTGACAAATTCCAATGACAGCCTTATTTGCTAGCTTAATAAATAAAAAACATCAGAAAAGACAACTAGAAACTCCTCAGTGATATCTTATCTGAAAATAGAATATATTATAAGGTAGGTCTGTGAAATAATAGAGGCGATGAACAGAGGAATAAGAAACTGGAAGTTTAAAACAAAGCCATGTATGAGTTCCATCCCCGGCACCAAAAAAACAAAACAAAACAAAAAAAAATCCCAAAAACAAAACCATGTAAAATCTATAGCAATAAATCTTCAGTTTGCCATAAAATTAACCACATCTAAAGAATATTTTATGGTCATTAGTAACAAATAGTCATCCTGGGACTTCCTAGAAAGAAGCAACGTTGGTGCTTTGTAAAGCTTGCTATGGGTGAATGCTATAAAAGAAATCTTTTTTTTTTTGTGGCACCGGGGATTGAACTCATGACCTTGCACTTGCCAGGCAGGCACTTAGGCCGTTGAGCTAGATCCCTGGCCTATAAAAGAAATCTAAGTATCTGCAACCACCATTCTGCATTTGGCCCAAGATAGAAGGCTTTTGCTAACTCTCACTTTATTCATTATCTTCTTGTCACTTCACGAGGGACTGTAACAGCAGTGTAGCTAAGGTCAATCAGCCACGAGAACCGTCAGAGTCATAATATATTGTTATCTAGGTAGGTAGAGCATTTTTATAAGTGAAGAACTTGTATCCCCAAAAACCTAATTAACCAAAAGTAATATAAGCAAATGATAAATTTGGAATTGAAAACCAATGTTTTTCATCTGAATGTATTTCTACATCCTACTTTATCATAACATCTGGTTTTGTTTTTGTTTTTTGTTTTTTGTTTTTGGCAGCTCATTCTGTTGTTCTTTTCTTTTCCCATGTGAGTATCCCATTAGGACATTATTAACTCATGAACTAGTTCCTTTTTCTGAATATTCTTCTACATTCTCTTTGTAATCTTCATCATCACCTTATAACTTACATTTCTGCCAAATTATGGCCCTGCACTTAACTATCTATATTTTCCTACACATTTATTTTGGTATGAGGTCATTATATTCATATCAAAGGTAGTGTAAAAAGACATGGGCATTGAGGAAATCTCAACTGTGAAGAGTTACGGGGAAAGCATTAATCAATATAAAGAGATAGTAGAGAATATGTCTGTGGTGTAGCGTGGTTCAGAGAATGCTTTGTGTACCTACAGTGGTCAAATAAGTCTCTCTGAGAATTTGACTGTCTGAGAGTTGAAAGATTAAAATGCGCTAATACAATTAAGAGCATACAATGAGTATAACTAATTCAGCAACTCCAAAACTAAAAGTGATTTGTGTATTTCAAGGCATTAAATAATAATCATTTACTTAGAATATGAAGATTAATAAGAAATCAGTAGTAAAACAAAAACATTTTGCAAACTTTTCAAATCTCCAAATTACATTGGACATTTTAGTGATAACAAATTTGGTTTTTCTAAGAAATGATGTCATTCAATATAAAGGATTAGCATGACATGGTTTATAAAAGAGATATCCTATTTTTTATTATTTGAGGCAGGGTTTCATTATATGATTCAGGCTAACCTTGAACTCACTATGTAACCCAGGGTGGCTTTGAACTCACAGTGATCCTCCTGCCTCAGTCTCCAGGGTACTGGGATTACAAGCATGAGCCCCCACATCCAGCTTCCTAAAAGGGATATCCTTGCTTTGTTGAGATGAGGTCTGATTAAAAGCTTGGAATAGGAGACAGCAGAAAAGAAAAGCAAAATTAAGTTAGAGTCAACAATATTTTTATTTAGATGGAAGAAATGAGCAAAAGGAAATGATCAGGGAAAACCCACAGATAATTGCTACAGGATGCTGCAAAAGTTAGGTTACAATTCTACAACTAAAGGGAGACTTGAGGAGGAACGCTTGTGAAAAGATATGTTTTAGTTAGGTTAAGAGTCCTATTAGAATTCAATACATTCACTTAACTAAAGCAATAGGTAAATAAGTTATCAGCAAGGAGAACTACAGGACCGATTGGTGGAATGTGAAAGTAAAAATTGGGAGCATAGAAGAGAAAAACAGAAGAGAAAGGAAATGAACTGGGCAAACCTAAACTGTTTTCTTAAGAATCAAGTAGGAGCTACTCCAAATTCTTCCAAGCTCTTTGAATGTGTGCATATATGATTTTGTGTGGGTGTATGTTTTGAAACTTAAGTATGTTGAGGGTGAAGAAGTGTTAATTGGTTTTAGCTGTACAAAGGAGTGAATCCTAAATAACTGTTCATTAAACTATTTTTCTCTGGCTTAAATTGTTGAGAGTTTCTGATGGTGATCATGGACATTACTGCTTCTCTGGGAAGTCCTGAATTGAACGTCGTAAGTCTTTTGTTTTCTTGCAACTGGTCAGTAGTCAAGGCCAGACTCACTACTCGCCTGCTGTGTAAGTGCTGTACATTCTGCCATGAATGCCACTTCACCCACTTGCACTTACATCCACAATAATTGTCAGACCAGATGGCTAGCCGACTAGCCCAACAGTCTATACATACTGTGCAAATACCTCTAAGGTAATGCTCAAATAGACCTTTAGCCAATTCATTTTCCCACATGATACTTGTTTCTTAGAAACTTATAAATTTGTCCTTTCTATGAAAATAGCTAAATCTCTCAAATGGAGACAGAAAACATTACAAATTTCTTCTCCCAAGAATTAATCTATACTTTCTGATTTGATTTTATTTCTTCATTATGAAATAGAAGATTCACCTAGTAGCTGATTAATGAATCATGATGTGTCAATTGCTCTATCAATGGTAGTTGGCTTAAATACTGAAGCAAACTTTGACACAATGCTGGTAAAGGGAAATGACAGATTTGTCTTAGTAATTAAATTTAAAATGCTTCAAAGATGTATTTTAAAAATGGTATATAATAATATAGATAATAAATATTACTTAAATATAAAATATGTATTTTGTAACAGTTTATAGGAAAAACATTTTCAACAAAAATGTGAAGAATATAGTTTGAAAAAGTAGACTAGAGTGACAATTTGCATAGGTGGACAGTCAACATAGATTGACCAAGTCTCTCTTAAGTAATGCAGTGGGCAGCCGAACTTCTGTTCGTCCTTGACCATCAGTCACCTGTGGTCATATTAAAAACACTTGCAAGTTTCCAATCAATTATATTGAAACTACTTTTCCATCTATTCTTAATTTGACACATTCATTTTGAAAAGAATTTTCATTCAGTCTGTTAGAGAATGCGGATTCATTTTCCTCCTGCTCTGACTTGGCAAATCCACAGTCTGTAACATTCATGAACTAGGACTCTCTGCTGGGCCAGAGGTAGCAAATCTATTGCATGCATGACACAGTGAGTTATTTGTATCACTGAAAGTTTTAAAAGGTTCATCCTTATTGTTCTTGACCCATCATCATAGTCACAATAGCATTGAACTCATCCACATGAAATATCTGGGAAAGAAGTGAGGGGTTCAATTATTTTTATTAAAAGTGAACGT
>RJWT010039279.1:0-12686 GCA_004365215.1 Cuniculus paca | reverse complement strand
AGTCCAGGTTGGACTTCAACCCACGGTAACCCTCTTGCCTTAGCCTCTTGAGTGCTGGGATTACATATACCACCACACCTGTCTCAATTTTAAAAATTATCTGTTAGATGGAAGGAGAGAAGACTACAAAAAACTTGGGTTTATTTTTCTTGATCAAGTATTGTGAGGAAGACATTGTGGGGACAGAATTGAAGTAATGGAGACCCCAGAATCACTGTTGAGAGGAGCCAAATTACATCTCATGCTAGAGTCAAAGAGTAAAGTGGAAACAGGAAAACAAAAACCAAGGTCAATGGCTAAGTATAGGGCAGGGCTAAGGCTCTGACGGCAACTGGATGCCAAGCGGGTGAGTGCTCATCTGCATGTGGAGCATATTAGTCTTTCCCTAAGAAGTTAAAGTCTTTACTGTATACTCTCTCTCTGTGTGTGTGTGTGTGTGTGTGTGTGTGTGTATAGGGAGTGAAAGACAAGAGACTCATGAAGATTTGGCCACATAAGATGGAGCAGAGTGGGGAACTGCTTTTGAATGAGAATATGAATTGTATTTGTATACATGTTGATCTTCTCATTTGGTGACTTAGTAATTACAGTTTTTAATCTGAAAAAATGCAAGGGCTAGGAGAAGAAATTTTTCAAATATGAAAAGTTACTTTATCTATGAAAAGGACGGCAATGTGCCCTTGGGGCTACTTTTTGAAAATGTGTACACTAACAGCATAATTCTTTCTGGGTGTTGCGATGTTTCCACTGCCTGTTCAGTCAATGATTCAGAATTTTCTACTGCCCACAGCAGACTGTGATGCATTCAGAGCTGATGTTGGAAAAATTGTGAGGTTCTCTCCATTCATAATAAGGCTTCAGTCCTGGAAGTTTTACTTCAAAGTGACGTCTAATTGGGGAATTTACTGACTGTCCCAACTTTCTTCTCTTTCTTTAGACTTCTTCCAACACTAACTCTGGATCATTTCTCTTTTAGAAAATAACTGTAGATGAAACTGAATTTAGTTTCCAGCACTAAAAATGATATGTTGTTGGGTAATCTTTACCAGTATTACTGATGAGATTAAATTGTTTTCTAGATGTTCTCTTAGGAACCTTTAGCCTGAGAGTTTTAGGTGGACTTTTGAAATCTCTTAGACCCTAAAAATAACCTTAGGCAAGAGAGCACTGAGTTTTGCTCTGTGGTACAGGATTTGTTTTTCTTTAAATTTGGGCAAAAAGTTGTTCTTTGATTTTTAAAATTCATGACATTTTTCTTTTGTTACAGTGGTATCTTCATTGCTATTGATTATTGAAGGTGGTAATAATGGCGCTGTCACCTCGTGAGACCAGGAGGCCTTATGAAGTTTTAACTTTGATTCCTCATTCCCACTCAGTCTGCTTTATTTTTCTCTTGGTATTTTCCATGTTATCAAGGGCTTGACTCATCAGAAATGAAACACAAAGGAAGAAAAAAACCCAAAATCTCACTAGAAATTGTGAACTATCTTAATTTATAAAGCAATTAGTTTTATAATCCTGAGCAAGATACCTTATCTGACAAGGTAATGTTAAATCTGACAAGGTAATGTTAAATGGAGTGAAATCTGTTTGCAAATGTTGATATTTACATGGTTGGTGATCAAAAGAATTATGTCATCCTTAACACCTTGCTTTTGAATTATTATCTATGGTATACAAAATGTAACCACTTCAGTATCTGTTTTTCTAAAAATGTGGAGATATTGGGAACATTATTCACTTATACTTTCATATAGTTAGAAATAATTATTAAGTGTACATCGTGTTCCAGATATCGTCAGGTGTGAAATACAGCAGTAAGGAAAACAAACTCTCAGGGCACTTGTATTTTAGTTGAGAGGACAGTAAATAAAGCAAGTGATTAGTAGTGTTAAGATAGAAAACAACATTGTAGGGAATGTGATTAAGAGAGAGAAAGAGAGAAAGAGAGAGAGAGAGAGAGAGAGAGAGAGAGAGATCCTAAAACAATAGGTAAATTAGTAAATTAAATATAAAGATAAGGCAAAGTGGTACATATAGCTGTTGACCAGATGGATACCTGATCCTAGAGTGACTTCCTATTTCCTTTAGAGTTTGAATTTTGCTTTTTCATGTGTCCCAGAATTACAGAACTTGATCTGTTATTGGATTATTTAATTTCCTTCATTTTGTAAGTGATGAAACTGAGGCTCAGAACAGTCACCTGAATTGCTCAGATTTTCACAGCTAATTACAGCTAGCTAGCACTCATCTCTTGGATTTCCAGTGAGTAGTGCTTGGCTAGGTTTTTAACTAATCAAGCCCCAAACCTGGAGTTTCATGGTTTTGTAGGTGATCGACACTGAGATAACACGAATCCTCTGGGCTCCAGAAGTTACCTTCTGCTTAATACCCAGAAGCAGCTTATCAGCTCCTTCCCCATCCTCTAGTAAGCAAGAAGTCCAACCTCTACAGTGCTTTCACTTATCCACTCTGTCTGTTTTAATACTCTAGGCTTCTTTATGCGTGGATTCTGGCAGCTTTGAACTGCTGAATTTGCTCAGATTACTTAAGCCTCGCTGCAGAAACGGTTAATTTTGCAAGCATTTCTAACACCAGAATATGTAGTTAATAAAATGGGGGTCTGACAACATTGATTCTACCTATCTAGGAAAACGGGATGGTTTTTTGTTTTCTTTTTGTTGTTGTTGTTGTTGTTATTTGAGACAGGGGTCCCTATATAGTTCAGGCTGGCCTTGAACTCATATGTAGCCCAGACTGGGCTTGAACTCATGGTGATCTTCTTGCTTCAGCCACTCAAGTATTGGAATTACAGGCATGCACCACCATGCCTGGCCTGTCCAATCTAATGTCCTCTTCTTTTTCCAGTGCACTATTATTTTTATCACACAACTCTCTCATTTCCTTTGTTAGGATAATTCCTAAGTATTTAATTTTTTTTGAAGTTGCAGTGAATAGGATTATTTTTCCTCTGTGGCTTCATTGCTGTTTACAGGAATGCTATTGATTTTTGTGTATGATTTTGTATCCTTCAGGTAAGGGCTTTTGGATCTTCTATGTATAAGGATCTCAAATGATCCAGTAAAAAATGAACAACTTAAATGCATAGACACCTCTCAAAGAAATACAAATGGCCAATAAGTACATGAAAAAACGGTCAATGTCTTTGGCTATTGGAGAAATGCAAATGAAAACATCACTCAGATTCCATCTTATTCCAGGAACAAGGTTGATATTGTGGTTTGTTTAGATGTCCCCCTAAAGCCTCATGCAGTCATGGGGGCCAGGCCTTTCAAGGGTGGCTGAGTCTAGCATTTGTGACTGGTTAGTTGTCTAGTGCTGGAATTGGTGGTGTGAGTGCTGCATCTGCCCAGGGGTGTGTAGCAGCAATATAATATAAGGAGGGAAGGAGGCTTGCTTTTTCCCTTTTGTCCTTTTCTTTCTTATCACTTGCGGCAGCCATGAATGGCTGCCCCTTAGCTACAGCACCCTGCCTTGGAGACAGTTGAGTATGGACTGAAACCTCCATGAACTGTAAGCTAAATAAATCTTTCCTTCCTTCATTTTGGGTGTTGAGTATTTTGTCCCAGCAATGAGAGAAAAGTTGATTATTAAGAATTAAAAAAAAATGCTGACCAAGTTGTGAGGAAAAATGAACCCTTTATATTTTTCGTGGGAGTATAAACTAGTACCATCACTTATGGAAGTCAGTAGAGTGATTCCTCAAAAAACTAAAAACAGAAATATCAGTTGACCCAGATATTCTTCTTCTGGGCATCTTTATTTAGAGTTAAAGACAGTATATTTATAGTGATACATGCACACTCATGTTTATAGTAGTACAACTCATAGTAGCTAGATCTTGGAAGTAGCTTATAGGCATACCTTATCCAGATAAATGTGTAAAGGAAATGTGATATATCACATTTATATGACATATTTATATATTTATATATCATATTTGTATGAAGTATATATGTCATATATATCTCATATATGTATATGTCATATATGTATATAATGGAGCACTACTCAATCATAAAGAAGAATAAATTTGACTTACTTATAGGAAAATAAATCCCCTTTAGAATATCATGTTAAGTGAAACAAATCACAGAAGGTTAAGTATTGCAGGGTTTCTCTTACATGAGAGATCCAAAATATAAATCATTTAAAGAGCAAAATGAAAGATAAATTGAAAACCTGAAAATGTATTTTGTGATGATGGAAAGTAGATCTGGGTATGGAGGAGGTAGGAGGAAGGAAAGGGGCAGGGAAAATAAAAGGATTATGATGTGGTAAGTATAGCTACCAATTTTCCAAGATGAATGCAATTATTATGTATCACGAACAGATGCTATTAAAAATAAGTAGTTAGTACAATGTTACCTAAGTTTTGGGAATTACTCTGTAGAAAGGGAAAATAATTTGGATACAAACTCTCACTGTAGTCCCTTGGTGTCCTCCTTATTGTCATCTCCTTCTTTCAACATTCCGCTCAGCCTACTTCTTTCATCATATCACAGGAACCTCTGGAACACACTGTGGCCTTTGGTAGTGTCACTCTACCTGCAGCCTTATTAAGTGTCTACTGACCCTAGAGTGTTAAGAAGACCCTCTCTTCTCTCATAGAGACACTTTGGTTCACACTTACGACAACTGTGGATTACGTCATTCAGAACCATTTATTCTTCATAGCCTCCTCTCTTCTACTCCACATTCGAACGTGGGCTTTAACATAGTAAAATTTGCAAATAAGAATTATGGCTCACCTTCGTTATGTCTCCGCTTTCAGCTAAATTAAAAACAAAACACAACAGAAAAAACCTGTTGGTCTCTTTGAAATAATTTCTCCCATTAATGACAGCCAGCTGTCACCATTTCAATTCTCACTGGGTCAAGTTTCCGAACACCTCTTTACGTGATCACCCGTAGAAGTTCTCCAGCTTCTTCACTGCCAGTTGCCTTCTGGTCCATCTTCAAAATTTGTTTCAAAACAGCCTTTCCTAGAGGTCTGGTTTAGCCTCCTATAGCCTTCTAGTCAGCACTGTTCTTAGCACTTACATGTTTAATTTAGAGGACATTTACCATGTCCATTATTTGTACACGTGTGTTCTCCAGTTAGGACACTAACACTTTAAGGACCCTTACTTCGTTTTACAGCTCCCTCGCTCACTGTACTCTGGGTTTGACAACAGTGCTTATTCAGTACTTAGCAAATACAGGTATAACATAGCTCTTGGCCAACATCACTTTTTAACCCCTAAACACTGCCAAAGCCTCATACTTTGTCATTTAGATTTTGAAAATATCTTTCATTTCACCTTTTTATTGATTTGTCCAAGTTCTGTACCCACTGCTTGTCCTATGCCTTTGAGCATGACATTCAGATTAAAATCTCATGCAAAAACATTGTTTCGATACTGTTTAAAAGAGAAAATTTAATCTTTGTTTCTTAGGCTATTGCTTCTTCTTTCATATTACCCAGTGGGAAATCAGTGTGGAAACACTGGAAATGAAACTGAAGACTAGGCATCACACCACACTGCTTTCCCTGATGCAGGATGCTGCTGATGATGGGAGAGTTGCAGGACCTGTAATCAGAGCCTGGAAAGCCAGTGGAGGGGGAGTTTCCCTACTAAGTGGGTCTTGCTGAGAGCAGGAAGTGAAATTGAGAAGACCAACCTTGGTTACCATACCATCCAGCCCAATTATGGCCTGAAAACATAAAACACACAAGGAAGAGGAAGAAAGATGGGGGCCCCAGGAGAGAGGATTGAATTTCCCAGGTGTTGTCAAACTATACGTTATTAAAAAGTTTTAGGTCAGTAAAACCAAATGGTAACATTTCTAGTATAAGTCTTCATTACCCTCCCTCTCCATGAGTAACTTCACCCTGTCCTTCTTTTAATGTCTAATAACATGAAAATTCACAGAAATTTAATTTCCCAGAGTTTCAGTTGGTGAATATGTACAAAACAAGTGCTCGATACCTTCGAAGCTTTCAATTATTCACCTAATCAAATTGTGTTTTTCTTAGTGAGAGGGAAGTTATCTCTGATTAGAGGAATAAGCAAAATTAATCCTTGGTAGGAATCTAAAGCACACACATCTAATATTAAGCTACTTCCCTGGGCATCAAAACATGTACATACCTGTGTATAATTGACATACATTCGGAATGCTAGTGATACATTTGGAGCCAAGTAAGCTGTACCTCACTGTTAAACTGTATGATCTGGCCAAAATACATAGCCTTTTTGAGCCTTAGTTTCCCTATCTGTGAAATGAGCCTAGTGATAACAGAATTTAGCTTATAGAAGGACTTGGAATCTAAAATGAGTTAATACATGTAAAGCTTGTACAAGAATGCCTGACGCAAGTGCTAGGTGAGCGTTAGCTGCTACTGTGATTGCTTCTGTGGTCTACTTTTGCAGTGAGTTCATGTTTAAGATGCTTAGGGATGATGAGGTTGAAGATTTTATCATCAATCACTTTTTACAAATATTCAAAGTTGGTTTTTTGTCTTTTCCTAAAGAATGTGTGCTTATACATACGTATGTATGCATATATTCATATGGTGGGTTTTTTAAATAAAGTGTGTGCTTGTTAATATACATATTACTCAATGATGGATTTTTTCCAGTAATGCTGAAAATATTCTCCTCATGAGGCAGGTTCTTTCTCATCTTAATCAACAGGGATAGAATGGAATCTAAATGTGGGAGCAATCTCAGTGAAGGCGTGAGCCTGCAGAGCTTCCTTTATATTATAGCCAAAGGAACACTTTAATTTTCTTTGTGTGATGTTCCAAACTCATCTCAAACTGTACTGGGAATATCACTATTAAAAAGAGGGGGGCTTTTGCAATTCAGCACCTCCTACACACAGCTAATTAAATAAAATGAGAGGCAAGGAGCAGACGAGAACCAAGCTCATAAATATTGCACATTTTTATTAATAACATACAAATGAATTTAATTAAAACTGCATTTTCCATGAGTAACAATCTGACGTGCAGATTTATGCCCTTGTCCAGGAGCTCCAGTGGGAGTGACAATGTCCCGGAATTTTAATGCAAGGAGACTCCCTGTTGGCTTAAGTACTCCTCTCTCTACTCATTATTTTGCAGGCTTTCCCTTTAGCTTCTCCCATTTTCATGGAGCCATGTGACCAATGAAAAGACCCATGTTCTTCTGAGCTCTAGATGACCCTGTTATCCTAGAGACAAGTCTAAACAGTTAAGAAAACTTTAATAAAAATCCGAATGCTCCAATTTGACCTGGTTTCCCCTCCTTGGGTTTATGTGTTGGAGGCTTGGTCCTTAGCGTGGTGGTGGAAAAGCGGTGATACTTTAAGAAGTAGGTTCTAGTTGGAAGTCTTGAGGCCACTGGGCACATATACTCAGAAGAGATTGAAATGGTTTTCATGGGACCCTGAGTTCTTCTGAGAGTGAGTTGTTATGAAAGCCTGAGTCTGATTCCTGATTCACCCTCTGGCTTCCTGTCTAGCGATGTGATTTTTTTGTTTCGCAGTACATGGTCACAACAGTGACTGCATCCACCAGGAATTTCTCACCAGAGCTGAGCCAGTGCTAGCACTATGCCCTTGCATCTCCAGAACAGTAAGCAAATTAAACTTCTTTTTCTTTATAAAGTTCGAGTATTTCATTATAGCAATTAAAATGGATTAATATGCCATATGACCAGAAATCTCTAACTTATCTCATTTGCTTCCTTCATTGTACTTACTCAGATTTGGCAATATATATTTCATTTTTTTTAAAAAGTCAGTCTTCAACTTTATCTATCTATTTTTGGGTATTAGGAATTGACCTCTGAACCTTGAGCTTGCCAGGCAGGTGCTGTGCCACTGAGCAATATCCCCAGTCCTAGTCCCCTACTTTAGATACAAGTTCTTGAGGTCAATGTTATGTTTAGCTTGTACATGTTCCACTGCCCAGAGCTAAGCACGCATCTGCCGTACAGTCCTTTCTTTATGAGTTGGTGTGTATCTTTGCGGACACTAAAGTTAGGAGTTTTACAAAAAGGAGTTTCTTTATTAAACTGAAAAATAGTTTATACGTGATACAATTTGTACTTGGAGGTGTATATTTTCATGTGTTTGACAAATTTATGGAGTCATGTGGTCTTGCCACAATCAAGATACAGGACAGCTACTTCCCCCAATTTCCTTCTCCCTCTGTGTATGCAGGTCCCTACTTTGTTTTCTCTTCTATCTCTTGGAAATGACCAGTCTGTATTCTTTTAGAGTGTTGCTTTTTCTAGAATATTGTACAAATGACATCATATCGTGGGTGATCTTTTTTTGCTTAGGGAGGCCTCTGGATTCTTTCACTTTGCACAATGTTTTTGAAATTCATCCATGATTTTTTGTGTAGTAATAATTTTTTCCTTTCTATTCTTGAGAAGTAGCATAGCAGAATTTTAATAATTATTTGTTGAAAATATGAGAAGGAAAACAAGCTTGAAAACACAACTACAAGTGGATTGATCAAAACAGACCATCTTTATCTGGAAATAGTTCCTGAACATCTGGATACATTAATACTCCTTTAATGATAACGTTTGTAGATTTTAACATTGGACCTTGTCTTCGGATTTTTTTGTGGGAGATGAGTCAGGAGGGAGGCTGGTGTTTCCAGCATTGATTATCCATTGGAACAGTGAGCACTGCAGTTTTGAAGTAAAAATTTAATATTTCACTTAAAAATAATTTAAGAATTATCTTATTTGGGTGATAAAAAAGGTAACAGAATAGATTGTCCACCCAACTGTAGTCTAAGAGAAATAAAAACTAATTTAAGATGGTTCTTGAAACTTCTATCCTGGATTCTTGGAGAGTAATTTTCTTGGTGCTCCCTAGAACTACAATGAGAAGAATATTGGTAATTCCAAAATATCAATGAAAGACCAAGGATAGACAAAAGTGTAAGAACAGTAGATTAAAAATAAGATGTGGAGTCTATCTGTTAGCCAAGTGACTTAACCTCTTGTAACAATGATGTTCTCTGGTAAAAGTGAGTGAAGTAATAAAGTCTGCCCTCTGTAAGAGTCGTTATTTATTTTAAAGTGCTATCAACAATGACATTCTTTTTGGGTTGTCTGGTGGGTTACTAGAGTTCTGTACAATATTTGAACATGTTGCTCTCTCCCTAATAGTGGTGGAGTTCACTATGGTAAAAATTCTTTTTTATTCATTTCTTTGCAATAAAGATCTCTACAAGCACAGAGGAATCATTATAAACATACCTTAAGTTTTAACTCAAAAAGGATATATAATAATATACAAGCTACTCTGTAAAATTCTCCACATTTGCTTCAGAAAACCACTAAATACCCAGAAATTCCCAAGATCCTGGTTACATGTGTTTGATACATATAATCTCATTTAACCTTCACAGCAAGCTAGGTAATATTATTAGTCATAGTTTTTAGATGAGAAAACTGGGGTCTAATGAGGTTAAAACCTTTGTTAAAGGTCTCACAATAATAAACAATAGAAATGGATTTGGAAACCAGATCAATTGAATCTCAAAGCCAGTCCTGACTCTTAGGCAGTGGGCTGCTTGGCAAACAAGCCTTCTAGTTTTTACGTTTTGGCTACAACGAATAATGCTATTAGGAACATTTGTTTTTGTGTGGGTACACTTTTGATTCTTTTCGGTGTATACCGAGATGTAGAATTGCTACACATGCGAACTCAGTATCAAACTTTTCAAAGAACTGCTTTCAAAAGCAGGTGCAATATTTTAAAATTTTCACCAGCAATATATGAGAGCTCAAATTTCTGCATATCCTAAAAAATAGTTTTTTATTGTACTTTTTTAAAACTATAGCCATCCTAGTAGATGTGAAGTGATATCTTATAGTTTTGATTTGCATTTCCTTAATGATTATTGTTGAATTTTTTTCAAATGTTTATTGGATGATGCTATTTTTTTGAGAAACGTCTTATTATTGCAGAAATGTCCTTTTTATTTCCTTTACCCATTAAATAAAACTGAGGAATCATTTTATGGTTGAGTAAGAGTTCTATATATATGATGGATATAAGTAATCCATTTGTATCAGCTATGTAATATATAAATATTTTCCCCCATTTTGTGGGTTTTGTATTTAGTTTTCTGATAGTGTCTTTTGAACTACAGTTTTAAACTTTAACATAGTCTCTTATCTGATTTTTTTCATTTGATTATGTTTTTGGTGTCATATCTAAGGAGCTACTGCTGAACTCAAGGTCATGAAGATTTACTTAAATTTTTTTCTAAGAGATTTATAATTTTAACTTTCTAAATTTAAGTCTTTGATCCATTTTGGATTATTTTTGTATATAGTTTGAGGTAGACAGCTCAAGTCCATTTTTTTTTCACATTTTCAGTTGTTCTAAATTCATTTGTTGAAAGACTATTATTTCCTCCACTAAGTGATCTTGACACTCTTAATGAAAGTCAATTGATTGTAAATGTGATGGATTAATTATGTATTCTGATTCTGTCAATTTAATTCTGTGATAGAAACACAAATTTTACTATTATAGCTGTGATTAAGTTTTGAAACCTGGAAGTGTTGGTTTTCTAACTCTACTCTGATTCTTCTAGATTACTTTTGACTTTTTTGAGTTCCTTCTAGTTCTATTGAATTTTAGTATTTGCATGTCTATAAAAACTGCAGCTGGAATTTTGATAGGAATTGTGGTGAGTCTGTAGATAAATTTGGGCAATATTACCTTAAGGTTTCCTAGCCATCAGACACGGATTTATTTCCATTTCTTTGACTTCTTTCAGTGATATTTTTTAGTTTTCAGTGTATGACTCCTGTATTCTTGAGTAAACTTCTTCCCAAGCATTTTATTCTTTTGAATGCTGTTGTAAATTAACTTTTTCTTAACTTCAATTTTAGATTGTTCATTGTTGGTATATAAAAATTAATTTTCTTTTGTACATTAATTTTATAGGCTGCAATCTTGGTGAACTGTTTAATTATTTCTAATAGTTTTTTCTTTGGTTTGTGTGTATTCCTTAAGATTTTTGTGTACAACATTGTGTTGTCTATGAATAGAGATCTTGCTATTTCTTATTTTTTTTATTTGCATGTCATTGATTGACTGATTGGCTGCTTGCACTAGCTAGAATGTCTGGTGCAATGTTGGACAGAAGCAAAGAGAGTAGGACATTCAAGTTTTGTTTCTAATCTAAGTGAAATGCTTTCAGTCTTTCATCTTTAAGTATGATGTTATTTGTGGGTTTTTTTTTAATAAATGCTGTTCATCAGATTGAGGGAGCTGTCTTCTAGTCCTAGTGCATTTGATGTTTTTATCTTGATGGGTCGTTGGATTTTATCAAATTCTTTGTCAACGGCTTTTGGCATCAACATGTGGATTTGATTCATTATTCTGTTAATATGTTATATTACATTGATTGACTTTTCTTGTAATGAACCTACTTCTATTTCTAGAGCAAATCTCATTTAGTCATTGTAATTGTTATTCTTGATTGTCAACTTGATTGGCCTGAGAGACACCTAGGGGATTAGTAAAGCGCACTTATGGGTGTGTCCAGGGGGTTTGAGGGTATGATTTTGAGGACTATATATGGTTCCTTATTCTCTCTGGTTTTTCCCCTGCTTCCTGTTTCTCTGATGACACGAGTGAATAGCATTCCTCCACAACACCCTTTCATCATTACATTTTTGCCTTGGCACCCACAGGCCATGGACTGAAACCTCTGAAACTGTGAGCCAAAATAAATCTCCCCTCCTTTAAGTTAATGGGTGTCAGGCATTTTTATGGCAGCAATACGAAAACTGATTAGTACAGTTATGGCGCTTAATTCTTTTTATATGTTGCAGGATTCAGCTTGTAGTATTTTATTAAAGACTTTTGGTCTACATTCATTAAAGATATTGTTTACTAGTTTTCTCATGATGTCTCCATCTGGTTTTGTTGTCTGGGCAGTACAGGCCTCAGAGAATGAATTGGGAAATATTCCCTATTTTTAAAATTTTTTTTAAAAAAAGAGTTTGTGAAGAAGTGTTATTAGTTCTTCCTGAAATGCTTGGTAGAATTTACCAGCCCTCTAAAACTGTTAGTCTTCTCTCTTTTTTCTCTGTTAGTCTAGCTAAGTAAAGATTTTTCACTTTTATCAGTGTTTTCAAAGGACCAACTTTTTAGTGATATCCTGTGTTGTTTTTTCTATTTCCATTTATTTATACTCGTCTCTATTATTTCCTTCTTTTGTTTGATTTGGACTTAGTTTGCTCTTTTTCTTCTAGTCTCCTAAGATACAGGATTTATTATGTATGTGTGTGTATATATATATATATATATAGAGAGAGAGAGAGAGAGAGAGAGAGAGAGAGTTACAGGTCCTTTGCACTAAGCTACATCATAAACCGTTTAAATTTAATTTTTAATTTTTATTTCAAGATAGAGTCTCACTAAATCACTAGGATCCCCAGGCTGAGTCTGAATTTGGTGATCCTCTTGATTCAGCTCCCCACAGTGCTGGGATTATTTTTCTTCCTTTTAAAGTAGGTACTTATTAGCATAATTTTCACTGTAAGCATGGTTTTAGATATATCCTAGGCATAAGATCCTCTCATTTTTATCTCAGACTAATAAATTTTTTATAATTTCCCTTTTGTTTTCTCTTTATTGATTATTTC
>RJWT010039278.1:0-12701 GCA_004365215.1 Cuniculus paca | reverse complement strand
ACACATATTAATGGTAGCAATTAATAAGTTTCATTGTAAGATGTCCACATGTGCATATCTAGTACCCACTCTCAAACATACCTACTCTCCTTTCTACCTATACCTGCTCCATACCAACCCCACAGACCATGTTCTTTCCCTACCTTTCCCCTAACAGATAGACTGTCTTCTACTTGAAGGTCTTATTTATCTATTTTATTTCATTTCAATTATACATTTATTTTATTATATATTGTATTTTATTATATTATTTATTTTATTTCATTTCAATTATAATTTCTACATATGAGAGAAAATGTGCAATACTTGTCTTCCTGTAACTGGCTTATTTTGCATTTGTATAGTTATGAGAAAGAGGAATTGACCATTACCACGTTTTCTTTCATTATCTATTGAGATAATATAATTTATTTAAATATAAGTGTACTAGATTTCATTACGTGCTTTTCAAATACTACTCCAATCTGATATTTTTTAAATGTAACCCATTAGGTTATCAATCTTTCCAGATATATTTTGTACTATGTTCCCCTAGAATTTTTGCATCTGTTCTGTCAGAGATGTATCTAACATTTCATTTTTTAAAGACCTTTTTAGGTTTCAGTATTGCACTTACATTGACCTTTAAAAAGAGATAGAAAATATTTCCTTTTTCGTTTTTTTAACAGTAGATAGAATTAATTAGTCAGTTTTCAAGACATAGAGAGTTCTCAGAGGAGAGGAACTTGATCCAATTCCTTTAAAACATACAAGATTATTCAGAGTTAACTTTCAAAATCAGTTTAAGGAAGTTTTGATTTTTAAGAAATAGAATCATCTTTGACATTTAAATTGAGATTTCAATGATGTGTCAAATGTTTTCCAATATTTTATTAGGGTCTATATATTACTTTACCATCTTTTAAAAGATATTTAGGATATAAAGTGATGTTTTTCTCTTCATACTTCCCTTTGATAATTTTCTTATTTTTAATAAAATTTTTGAAATTTATTAATTTTATACATTTTTATTAAAAATTAAAATTTTATAATGTTGATCTAACTTTGGTTTTTAGTCAATTGATTTTTAAGTCTCTTATTCTTTTCCTTCTTCCACTGAAATTCATTTTAGTATTTTAAGAAAATATAGGCAATGGAATTTAACATTTAAAATTATTAATATGATTATTTCCCTCATACATGCATTCAATATATACATTTCTATAAGAAGTTACATTCCAATATTGTCATAGTGTGCAATGCTGGATGCCCAAAGGATGAAGAAGATTATTCAGAGATGAGATTTAATTCAATGATGGAGAATTTAGAGGGGTTACTTCTTGAGCGTAAGAGAGCCTCAGGGAAACAGCAACCAACTGGGAACTCTGAGGTAACTCCTGGATGTGAGAACAAATACATAGATGAAAAGCATTTTGCAACATATTGTACAGGCATTTTTGTCAGGGCACAGGACCAGAATGGGGTGGTTTATTATGTGACATATATTAACCTAGTTTAAACAATTTTATCAGGGAAGAAAGAACCCACTGGCCAAAGAAAACATCTCTGACTGTAACTTGCTCTTAATTTTGTTCACTGTGGTCCTGAAAATTCTGTTATCAACTCTAACCATGCATTCGAGGGGCATGGGAACTGTTGATCTCCAAGGTTCCTTCCTTATCGCAGTCAGGTTCAGTCACTCTTTTGGCCAGTGTCACCCCACAATTTCTCCTCTTTTGTTTTATAATTTATATTAGACAGAGGGGAGAGAGTGCAAAATAGCAGGATATTGTGTTTGATGTGAAGGTCACCATGACTTCTGTGTGGAGGGTCCATTGGAACAACATACAAACCATTCTCAGGACTGAAAAAAAGAGCAGAAAAAGTTTATTTCAATAGATATGAGTCAAAATATGAAAGCTGAGACAAAAGAACCAGTGTTTAGAATTTACTCAGTAGGCAGTACCATTGAGATGAGCCAAAGAAATGTTTGAAGCCTTTATTTGAAATTTATGGAGTTGGACCTGAAGTTGTCCCTGGAGATTAGTAATATATCCAGCCATATTTGTATGAAAGACACTATGTAGAAAGAAGAATAGTTAAAAAGAAAAAGAGAAGTGCACATTCAGTGATGCCCAGAATTACAGCAAAGATGGTTACATGCCTATAGGGCCTGTTCATTTCAGCAGAGCCAACTGACAGCAGCCTCAAGGTTGTCAAGTGCTTCTAAAACTTTTAAAATCAATGTTAGTTTGAAACAATAATTCTGAGGTAACATTCTGGAAATAGCCATTCATAATTGGAGTGGTTTGGATAGCGTGAGTCAAGGCAATCACTAGAGTCACAGCTGGGAAGACCGCTGTAGTAAATGGAATAATAGTTGCAATTAGAATGCCCAGAAAACATTTTTATCTAATATGTTCAAGTGCTGAGGTAATTTATTCAAGAGTGGAATTTTCCAATCATTCTTGAATGAGATTGCTTGGGAGCCAAGCTTTGGCTTTTGTCTGAATATGGTGTGTGTATTATTAAGAAATATTGTTATTTGTAGCATAAGAAGCTAAAGAGGTGGAATTAGTGGTAAAAGAAGTATTAAGTATCTTAAAGGGTCTGTAATGATGACTAGAGGAATATTATTCAGTTATCTTGGGTTCCTCATTAATGAAAGCTAGAATATGTGGACAGGAACTGTAGATCATAACATGGTCAGAAGTTATCATGAGAAATTCATGAGTTTTATCTATGTGTTAATAATTACAATTATAATAATTTGAGGGAAAAACAAATAGCTAGGTAACAGAAGGATTTCTTCATAGGGAAAATGTAACTGAGGGGAGGCATAGCAAGGATGCAGCAAATCCAGGATTCCATGAAAAAGGACTACCATAGGAATTAAAAGGTAAAGTATAATTCCAGGTAGAATTACACCCTAACGCCATCAAATTGTGGAACCTTATATTTTCTCAGGTTAGATTATAAGCAAGATGAGTAATGGAGAATTTGGTGGCCTGAAATGAATTCCACCTTAAATCTAGACCATCTTCTATAGGCACCCATAGATCAGAATATGAGAATGTTGGGTTTGAGAAGATTCTTCCCAGACAGAGAGGACCCTGAGACACCAGCAGTATTAATAAGGACCTGATGGTGGGCTCCTTCAGTATAACTGAGCCCAATAAATAGAGGATTCATATAATTTTGGAGATGAAAGGGTACACAATAAGAGCTATCTGTGACATTAGAGACCAAACAGAAAGAAAACTTTTCAGTCAAAAAGTACCATTTGTGAGAGAGTAAATACCAGCCATTAGAGAATACAGAGTGGCCACAATCCCTACAACAGTCCCTGATAGGGCCAGGAGAGGTAGCCAGGATCCACCAATAAAAGAGGCATTGTTGGAAAAGAGGGGAGTTTAGGGTCTGTACAGATGGCTGTATCAAGAACAGGAGGTGAAAGTATATGTGCCAAGTGTACTTTTGGTATACAGTTGCACAGAAGCAGAATAAAAAATTGCCATCTTAGAATTTTAGGAAACTTGTGCTGCCATTGCAGCGAAGAGGTTTTCTGGAGCAAAGGCATACCAGTGCTCTGCAGTGTTTGCTCAGCTCCAGCAGTGAGTTGTTTAATTCCTCCCCAGGTGTATCCCGATGATTGTGTTGTAGAGGGCAATGGATCAATTCTCCACCTCTGGTTTTCTATTATTGGAGGGAGTTGAAGCATCATCTCCTGCAGCTCAGGGATGGAGTTTCTTCTCACTGTGTTCCACATGATATGGACAAACACCCTTCATGGTAAGCCAGAAAGGGCCTGTGGGTGACAAAATAGATGCAAAGCCCCTTCATCAGGTTAACAGTTTTGTTGGGTCTACTCATTGTGGGGTAGACAATCCATAATGGTAAAGGACCAATGGCTTTGCTCTGTCCTTTGTGGGAATAAAATGTTTCTCTACTTTGGTGAAGCTTCTGAATCACAATTTTAAAAATTTAAAATAAATAGTTCTTTAGATACTTGTTCTTATAGAGGGAGCATCTCCATTATACTCCCATATTTTGTTTTAATAATTGTGTCTTAAGGAGCCCATTGACTTCTTCTACTATTGATTGACCTGTAGAGTGATAAGGTAGACCTGTGATATGTTTAACATGTGAGAATTAAAAGACAGTCTGAAGAGAATTGGAAATAAGGCAGGATCGTTGTCAGTATTAATGAAGACAATCTCACTAAAGAAAAACATGAGACTAAGTGGTATTTAATGTTTTTTAATATACTACTTTTCAGAGTGGGTATTTACATAAATATATTTATGTGCATCAAAAGGGTTATGATGACTTTTCCATTAGTCAAATTTCATTATCTTTTAAACCATGCAAATTGACACCTATATAAGGAGAAGATTATACCTGTCTTTGCCCACCAGTACAAGAGTGAACAACTTTATGGGGATGCTTACATGTAAGATTAAAAGAATGAATGAGTGCTTTAACTTCTGGAGAAAAAGTTGATGTAAATCAAGAACCTCTTGTGCAGAGGCAGAATGTATAACTCAAGTGCCAGCAAGAGTGTTGCCCTCTTGTTAAGGGGTTATGAAGGTTAGAATGAGAGAGTATTTGAGCAACATATAAAGGTTCAGTGTGGTGTCTAATCAATACTTGCAAAGAAGAGAATTTCATCATTAACATGAGTGATGGTGGTTTCACTAACCTGTAGGGTTCTCATAATATAAGTCAAATCATCCACCATATTGAGAGATAGTTTAAAGAATTGTATTTGTAATTAGTCATGATTGCCTTAGAAGTTGAATTCCTGCAGCATGTTAACAGATAACAGTTATAAAGCTTTACAGAGAAAGTTTGAAGTCAGGAGAAATATAACATATTAGCATAACAATCCTTATGATATAATTATATTGTGACATGAAAATTTTACCCAAATTTGTGATTTTTAATAGAGTATTATCTATAAGAATCTATCTATCTATATATTTTATGTGTCATTGTTTGGATTGTACTGTTTTGGAGCATCCTTAAGCTTGATAAAGTATCTTTTGGATGGCTGCCTCATGTTACATTGGCATGTATATTTTGACATTAATAGTTGGAAAATAAGCAAAGGAGAAGTCCTATATTGGGGTTTAAAAGCTTATCATCTAGATAATTTTAGTCTTAGCATCACTAATGTGATGAGATGATTTTTAGTTTTGTAACTTTGAAGATCTATACATTTGGGAGATATAAATATGCTTACTATGTCTTAAAGCTAGTAATAATGGATGTTATAAAACAGGTTGCAACTGCCCAAGGAGGCAGATTTGTCTTGTGTTTTCTGTTATAGACCTATACAGGTCTGTTTGTTAGTCATGCAGAAAGGATCATTTTTAATATTCATCTCAGAAATAAGAATTATAGCCTTTTTCTGAAACCATCAGTTAGATTGGATGGGAGAGTCTAGACCTAGTAAATAATAATTAATGAGTGTCAAGGCCATAGTGCCCTAATGTTTTCTGAGTAGCAAGGGCTTGTGGAAAAAGTGTTTTGGGCTCACTTAAACCAACAATAAAACATATTTAGTTCTTTCTATGAACTGCAACCTCCACAAACATTTTAAACATGCTTAAGCCTTCCCATTTTGTCATTATGAAAGCATCTTATCATGCAAAATCCTCTCACATTAAAAATTCACCCTTATACAAAGCTTCTTTTGTTTGTATGGTGGAAATATCAACTATGCAAACGTGCCACATAATGAGATGAGCACCCTTTACTGAGCTGACACATTGTTTTGATTTGCAACCAACTCGTTCCCAGTATTTCAGTTCCACACCATGTTCTAGTAAGAACCAAGGACAGTACTGGCAAATGACGATTAAAAATTGAACAAGCTGAAACCTTGTATCTCAGCATTTAAAAAAAAAAAACATTTTAAGTGTCGCTTAAGATGCTTTTCCATTTTAGACAAAGTTTGACCCATTACAGTAACACAAATGAGAAAACATAAAGTTAAGAGAAAGAGTATGTAAAAAACAGTGCCCTCACTCATGAAGCAACAGACAGTGATAACTTCTCAGCTGAGAAGACCTAGGCTGCAACTTTGTGGAGCTATTTCAGCTATTTGGTGGATGTCTATATGCTCTTACCAAGACTAAAACCAATAGCTGGATGTCTTGGTTCCTTTCCAGGCTTTAGGGGTGTTGTTCTTTATGCTGATTTGCTACAGGTTTTGCCTTGAAATTTCTCATTTCATAGAGCTGTCTCACTTTTTTTGGCCTCACATGTAAGTTTTACCCCATTTAGATGCCACTTGTCACAGTGTGCAATGGTGGATGTGCAAAGAATGAAAAAGATTACTTGAAGGGGAGACTTAATTCAATCACTAAGACTCAGTGGGGATTACCTGGATATAAGAAGTTCTCAGGAATAAGAAACCAGCTGAAATCTCTGTGGTAACTCAAGAACAAAAGACATAAAAGAAAAATACTTGCAACATAGTGTATAGTAGTTTTTGTCAGGGAATAGGACCAGAATGGGATGATTTGTTGTGTGACCTATGTTGACCTAGCTTAAATAATTTCATCAGGGAAGAGGAAACAAATTGGTCATAGCAAACATCCCTGACAGTAACAACTTTTCTCAATTCTGCTCACTGTTGTCCTGTAGATTTTGCTCTAAACTCTTACCATGCATTCCAGGAGCATGGGAATTGTTGTTCCCCAAAGTCCCCTCCTTGTCCATCACTCTTTGGCCATTGACTTCCCATGCATATTTTATTTATTAATTAATTAATTAATTAATTTATTTATTTATTTATTTATTGTGTTTTTGAGACAGGGTCTCACTATGCAGTTCCAGCTGGCAACGTGCTCACTGTGTAACTCAGGTTGGTCTCGAACTCACAATGATTCTCTAGTCTCAGCCTCCTGAGTGCTGGGATTACAGGTGTGCATCACCACACCTGGCTCCCACACATATTTTGGATGACAGTTTAAATTTTATTCATTTGAATGTAATTTTTCTAATTGATAGTTGCTTTTTCTCAGATTATTTACGAGAATATTGTTTATTCAAATATTTGTGAATTTTTAAATTGCATTTAAATGACTCCAGCTTTACTTCAAACATGTTCAAGTTTTAAGTTTTTTTAAACTTACTTATGGCCAATACATAATTGTAATAAATAGAAAACACACTCTTGAGGAGAATTATCTGTATTTTTGAGGTCTAGGATTATTCAAAGTCAGGTTTACTTAATATTGTTATTACAGACTGATAAATACATAGAATTTTGAGACTGAAGGTTAAACATACTTCTAGTGTTTATATGTTAAGACTTCTAAAACTATCTTTTACCTTGCTATATATTTTAGTTATGTTCTTGTTGCTTTGGGTGTATACAATTTTAAAAATGCAAATAAGTTTATCAAATACAGAATTCCTATTGAACATATCATTCATATTATAAAATATTCTCTCGATACCAAGTGGTACACATTGACAAAATATCTACTTGGCTACAAATATTATCATACTAATTACTTGATATCTTCCTTGCTTGCTTGCTTCCTTCCTTCTTTCCTTCCTTCACTCTTTGTAAAAGTTAATTCTTACTCTCTTTTTAAAAATTAGTGTTTGCTCTATTTTTAAAATTTAGTATTTACTTTCTGTCAATTATTTCCATTTTACTTAAGAGCCTGTAGAGCAACAGTTTAAGGGCCCTTAGCTAAGTTTTTCCTACTGCTCCAGTGATCTGTGCAGTGGGAGCTGCAGACCATTTTCAGGGGCTGCTGAGGTGCTCCAGTCCTCAGTAGGTAACTGTTGAATAGGCACAGAGGGTGCCTGCTTGTCTTATGACCAGACTGCAGCCTCAACCTGAATAGCAGTGATATCAGGAGCTGAGACAATCAGTTCGCCCTGATATTTGTGATTCATCTTGTTTTCCTATCTCTTCATGGTCTCTGCAGAAGCATACATCAAGCATAACACACCTTGATGTCCATGGAAGATGGTACCACACAAGTGCACAAATTCTCTGGCCAGCACCCACCACATCATCTTCAACCTCTTTCTTCCTTCCTTCTGTCTCACACTAAATGACAACATAATTTTGACTTCATCTTTTCTAATGTCAATAGTTTTCAAATTGATCTATTCCTATCAACATCCCAAGTGATAGAAATTGATGAGTATTAACATTTATATGCAAATTCATGAGACTCAGAATAGATATAGAATCTTGAAAAGAAAATATAAAATTGGGGGAAATATATTTCCTCCCTTCAGATTTTTGTACAAAACTAAGTAATTGAGATGGTATGGTACTAGCATAAGAATATATATGTAGAAGAATCAGATAAAATTCAAAGTCTAACATTAAGTTGTTACGGTTTGGATCTAAAATGTAGACTCTATTCTGTTTTATTTCATTTGGTTCTATTCTCTTCAAAAAAAATTAAAAATGAATAAATAAATAAAATGTACCAGGGAGGTTTCATGTGTTCAGAAGTGGGGATTCTGAAAGATGTTTGGATTATGAGAGTTCTGTGCTCATCAGTGATTTGATCATTGATAAGTTTGCTGATAGGATGTGGACCCAGGAGGAGATGCGCTGCTGACAGCATGCTTTTGTTGGGTATTTCTCTCTCCACAGCTTTCCTTCTCTCTGCATTCTGTCTGCCATGGGTAGAGCAGCTTCCCTCCATCATGTCTTGCCGCCATGTCATTTCCACCCTGGAAACAGATGATCATGGGCTAAATTCCCCCCAAATTATAAATGCAATGAAAGCTCCCCTCTTTTAACTTGTGGGTATCAACAGTTGCCTCAGGGATGAGAAAGCAATTAATATAATTGTCGATTGATTTTCGATAAACATATCGAGACAAATAAGGGGAAAATATAAACTTTTTAAAAATAGTAGGGCAATTGGATGTTCACATGAAAAGAAGTAGAGCTGGATTTTTACTTTATACAGTACATCAAAATTAACTCAAATACATGATTTTATTTATTTATTTATTTTTTCCAGCACTGGGGATCAAACTCACAACCTCGTGCTTGTCAGGCAGGTGCTTATGCCACTGAGCTAAATCCATGGACTTTTTAAATAGATTACAGTAAGCATTAAAAATATGGTATTCTGATGGAAAATACTAAATGGCATCTTTTGTTACTTGTAGTTAAATATTGAGTTTTTCCGAGGAACTCAGTGGAAGAGTAGGAGAGTAAGAAAAGAGTAGGAACTCAAGTAGGAGAAACAAATAAAAACTGAGAAATCTGTCTTCACTGAAATAAGAGAAGCTATAGAAATTTTACATGTTGGCAATAAAATCACAAAATGTACGGAAATTCTACGGAATGAAAATTACATATCTGATTAGAATCTCAAATTCAAAACGCACAAAATGCGTAACAATTAAGACAAAGAAAACTTATATGAATAATCATTTGTCCAAAGAAGATAATAAAATGGACAAGAACCACCTATAAATATGCCTAGAATCATTATGAAGAATATGTAAGCAAAATTTCAGGGAGATACCACTTTGCACTTAAAGTGGCTAGATAATAACATATGAGTGAACTTTGAAAAGATTATGCTGAATGAAAGAAGTTACCAGACCACATATTGTATCATTCTAGTTCAAATATATAAAGCATCCAAAATTACTAGATTATTAGTGTCACAACATTGATAAGTGGTACACAAGTAGTAGGAATAGAAAATATTAGTAGGAAGTGATAAGGATTGATTAATGGTACAGGATTACTGCTAGAAGACATGAGAGGATCTGAAATGCTATTTTGATGAGGTATTCATGATATACAGAAATACATGGAATTAATATTTTGAGCTAATGAATTATATGTCATTGGAAGTTTAGCTCAACAAATTTGTTCAAAAGAAAAATAGTAGTTTCTATATAATATGCTTTCTTGTAGGACAACATTTTATGTCATCATAGTATATGCATTAAAGTTTAGAAATTACCCTTAGTTTGATATTTTTAACAAAATGCAAGATTTGAATTTCCAAAGATTTCATACTAATGATATTTTCCCTGTCTCATTCTTCTATCATCACAGCTGAATTTAGTCTCCTCCAATCTGCAACAGTTCCTCCATCTTCCTTTGTTTTTTGGGACTTTGACACTTTGAGGAGCACTTGCAAAATATTTTACAAAATGACCTCGATTGGGTTTATCCAATAGGTTTCTTTGCCAAACTGAACGAGGTTGTTGGGAAGGAAACCGCTCTGCGGATGGCCTTTTCAGCTGCCTCAGTTTCTCGTCACTGAGAAGTAGTACCCAACGACCCCAACATAAAGGAGAAGTGCTTTATCTTGGTTCCTAGTTCCAGTCCATGGTCAGCAAGCTAAGAGACTGAAAGCAGAGGGCAGAGGAAAGTGCCGGAGGAAAGCGGTTCAACCACCTGCGGCATCCAGGAGGCAGAGAGAAAAGGGAGGAGGCAGACGAAAATCCCTAGGTATGGTTTACAAAGTTGCGTGAGATCTTGTTTTTACTTCCTCTTCCTTGTCAATACATTACTAATTTGGAATACAGCTAAATTCCCCTGTAGCAAATCTGTGTTCCTTCTCTTCCATGCTTTGTGACTGACACATTTAGCAATTCATCTTGAATAAAATTCAAAATTTTTTGTTTCTACTTCCTTAAATTCAGTGTGGAGACAGACAAACACACACATATTTTAATGCAGTCATTCACAAAGGCATCATTTGTAACAATAGTATATCGATAACAGTTTCCTGTCTATACACAAAAACTTTGATTTGTACAGTTAAAAGTATGCAAAGATAAAGAATGAGAGTTATCACACATAAGTTGTGATATTAAAGAACATTGCAAAAAATAGCAAGATGACCAGAAATATGTGTAAGTAAAAAATATGAATGAATTAAAGAGCAAAATAAAATATAATAGGAAACAGGGAAATAAATGTTTTAGAAAAGGGATTAAGAGATTGGGGAAGAGGTGAGGGAGAGGAGGGGAAGTAGATGAAAACAAATAAACAAAAAGATGTGCTTTATATATGTACTAACTTCCCACAATTAATCATGTATTGCAAACATGCATTAACAAAAAATTGTTAAAATATATGTTATGTGCAACATAAAACTCTCATTAAATAAAGAAAATAGAATGTATTTACTTTTTATGGAGACTAAATACAGAAAAAAAATCAACAAATTGAAATACTTTGTCATAACAATTAGTGGGAAAAACAGACACAGATATCTGTGGGTTTTATGTGGTTTTTTTATTTTAGGCAGTTCTGTCTTTTCATAAAAATTTATATGACAGAAATTAAATGAAATGCTAGAATAAAATAAACTCTAGATTTATCAAAATAGTTCATGTCTTTATATCAAATTGGTTAATGTCTACACACTCAAAAATAATTTAAGTAAAAACTAAAGTGGTCTGCTATGATATACTGAACATGAATCTATCATGAAAAAATAAAACATAACCTGTTATGAATGTGACAGAAGCAGAGAAGACAAGGAAAAGTGCTATCATTTTTTCATTTATTTATGTTTTTGTTTTTGTTTTGTTTGTTTGTTTGTTTTTTGGTACCAGGGATAAAACTCAGGAGCTCTGGCTTGCCAGGCAGGTGCTTACACCACTGAGCTAAATCCCCAGCTCCTCATTTTTTATTTGAATTGAAAGGAGTAGTTGGAATTCATCATGGTTTATGAATGCATATATCTTATCTTTGTCTTTGGAAAGCATTTAGAACTTCTGATACTTCAGTACCACTGAATTCATGCATTGAATTGTAGAGAATCAGTTCGATCTGACTAGAGTCATCTTGAGCCATAGTCACCATCATTTTCCTGCATAACCCTCAACACTTTCTCCTACACAGTTTCCCAGCATACCACAAAAATAAAACAAAACAGCTGCGGTGTGGGTGATAGTAACGCATTAGCCTTACTGATGGCTGTTTGTACTGAGCGTTGGGCATTGTACCAAGGCCTTAGGTTGTGAATGGCAAGTGGAACAATGGTCTCTCCTACAAGGACCTCTCCAGTGAGTTACAATGTGGCAAAAAAAAAAATGCGGAGACAGCTACCTGAATCAAGGGGCACAACTGCCTGTATCATGTTCCATTCATATTAAGGTACCCATAAGATTGGCTACTAAATGTAGAAAGAACAATAAGATCAGAAAATCATAAATGTAAATTCTCAAGTAATTAGCATTTTAATTAAGTATACATAACAAAGTACCAAAAAAAATCTTTGCAACAAAAACCTTGAGAGGATACTTCAATCAAGTAATCTAATTTTGCATTATCATTAGTAAGATAAAACGGCATTGTGAGTCTCCTGGCATGAAACAATGGATAGCAAATAACATCATTCCAGTAGCATTGTTAAGAAGAGTATTTCATCTTAAACAATTAAAAACAACTGAACAAAATAAAGTCTTCTTATTATATTATGTTATACTCTACAATCTTTTAAGAAAAATAAACCAAATGATGATGTGTTAACTATTGTCAATAAAATTAAAAGATTAATCAATGTTAGTTTATGTTAATGTTTCTGAGAATAAATATAATTATTTACTTTCTCAGAATAAATGTTTCTCAGAATAAATATAATTATTTCTCAGAATAAATACAGTTATTCATTCTTCTCAGCACTAAGTAATGTAAGTCAGAAGTAAAGGTAACAAACTCAAGGTAATAAATAGAAAGAGAAAGC
>RJWT010039277.1:0-12715 GCA_004365215.1 Cuniculus paca | reverse complement strand
GATTGAGGAATGAATTCTCTATGTCACCGCCATTCTGGAACCTGGAGCAGCCACTACCATTTTGGAACCTCGTGTGGCCTCCACCACCATTCTGGAACACGGTGCTCTTTGGCTTTCTCCTCAAAGCAAAGTCTATCACTTCTGCAGTTTTGAGGCTGCAAAGGGTGGAGACATGCCACTTCCTGTGATGCCCCCAGGCCTACTTTTTTATTCTCCTGTTCTTTTTCAACAATTGAGATTTCCTCAGCTCTATCTTTATAGTTCACAGCTTTACTGGAGCTTTCTTTCTGGCCAAACTCATAACATTTTAAATTATCTTGCTGGGCTCTTTGCTCTTAATTTGTAACAAAAGTCTGGCTAAAAGCCCCCAACAATAGCCATGCCACAGCCTCAACATTCCACTGCCTTGAAATTTCTTCCACTAAATTAATTAGTCCACTGCCTTTCATTTTAGTCTCAGTCAAAGTCTCCGACATGAGCAAAATGCAGACAAACTTTCTGCCAAGCCATAACACACATTATCTGGACTCCAACAACCAATGCAGTCCTTCCTAACAGAAACCTCCTGAGCCTGGTCATTACCAGCAGAATTTCTGTCAACCTTCTGGTCTACTGAACTCTGACCAGAATCTCCCGTACAGAACAGTCTGAGGTGTTCTAGCTCTACTCCTTCAGGCAACATCTCCAAACCTTTCCAAACTCTTCCCACAAGCCATTCCCAACGACTCTTGAACCACGTGATCAGGTATAGTCATAGCAACGACCCCACTTCTCTGGTACCAAATTCTGTCTTGGTTACTTTCATCTCCTTGCTGAGACAAAATACTTGACACTCAAAGCGAAGAAAGGAAAGGTTTATTTAGCTTTCAGTTTGTGGGTGTCTCAGTCTATAGTCTGCTGACTCTAGGGCAGGGTGACATGGCTGAGGGGCAACTCTTCATGGTGCCTGTGGCAGATACCGAAAGCAACCAGAGCTAAACGGCAAAAGGGCAAGAGGGCAAAAGGGAAGAACACATCTCCTTCCCTCGCTTATATTCTATGCCGGCTACCTGCCTCTGGGTGGTTGCAGTACTTACACCACCAATCCCAGCACTAGACAATGAAACAATCCCAAATGCTAGACTCAGCCACTTTTAAGAGGTCCAACCCCCATGACCACATGAAGCTTTGGGGACATCCAAACACAAACCATATCACCATCTTTGAGATCTTTGGGTTTGTCTTTTTTTAGTTAAGTACAGTTAGAATCCTATTTTCTTTCCTCATCTAATCCCATTTTCTTTCAGTGTTTTTATCTGAAAAATGATCAGCCACAAAAATGATTGGTGTTTTTATTTGTGGAAGGAGGCAAATTAAGCATGAGACCATGACTATGGTATAAAGATGTCTGGCTCTGTTAATTCTGCTAATCTTTGTGGAACACCTACTCTGATACATAAAAGGTTTAACACAATGCCTGCTTAGCACATAATAAGGACTCAATAAATATTATTGCTAATACAAATTCGTTTTTTAATTTCATCTTTTTTATGAAAAATAAATTTTCATGACCAAATAATAAGAAAATAACAATAGCTATTATACTGTGTATCATCTTCAAAGTAGTTACTGTGCACAAGACATAAACCAAAAGATTCTTACAAAACAAATACAGAGATAATAACACAAACTTTCATTTCAACAAAAGATAAACTATTAGTATAAATGAAACAAATTTATATATGTATTGAAATATTTTTAAAACAATGGAATATGTAATCTGGGGAAGTATTTGAACTTCTGTATATTTCCTATTTCTCTTCTATTTTACCCTTTATTTCTGTAGTGTTTCTCATATAAAGGAAACCATATAATATTTGAACTTGTATGTCTCACTTGCTGTATTTTCCCAAAAGTAAGACTGGGTCTTATATTAATTTTTGCTCCAAAAGATGCAATAGGAATTATTTTTTCAAGGGCTGTCTTATTTTTTCATGTACAATTATCTACACTTATGTACAGCAGTCTACATGTATTCAAAGGCAGTCTTGTCATCTTGTTCTGAAACATCATCATAACTCCCCAAACTCCAAATTCCAGCCTGAATTTCTTGTAACTCCATTTCTTGTAGAACTATTGGCCCTAATCGCTCCTGTTCAGCAATAGAACTCTCCTCAAATGAGCACTTCCTGTCCATGTAGTCTACTGATAGTACACTGGCAAACCACTGTCAGTAATTTTACCCCATGAATTCTTCAACCAAGTCACAACCTCTTGTAGGCTAGATTTCACAAAATTTCCTTTAAATGAAGTGTTAATTGAAGACTCACAAGACAGGAATGGCAACAAAAATAATGCCAGGTATAGTGACCCACACAAAAGCAATGAAAAATTGCAGGCACTAAAATTCAGAAAATGTTTCTTTATTTCACATGAGTGCATTAAGTATGTCCATTACAACAGATGAAATAGTGAATCATTAAAACTCATATTAGACACAACCGCATCCCTTCATTATCAAGTGCACACATTATTTGTGTGTTGTGTTTGTACTTTGATTGGTCATTTGGAAATAAATGTCAAGATCATCTATTTACGTAGGTGTTTATCTCTTGTCCAAAAACTCTTGATTGGGTATTACAAATGATTAATTATAATTTATATTCTTTAAGTATTAATATCAATATTCATTTGTACTTATTTATTAATACTATTTTATAATTCGATATGTTAGTCATATTACAGTGAGTTACTAAATGTGTCCATGTGGCTGATGATCTTAACTGGGGCTTACTTTTGGAGTAGGGATTATGAGCATTCTGAAAAACAATGGTAGGGCTTAATTTCCATTTTGATCTTGTTTGGGGGAAAATACAGTATTTCACTCAGATTTGTGTTCTCAAATTGTATGCATTTACCTATGAATGCCTCAGGTTTATCTTTCTTAGTAGCATAGTAATCCATTGTGTATAATTACATTTTCCTTATCCATTCATCTATTAATAGACATACATGCTATTTCCAAGACATGCATACCTATTATAAATTGTACTGCTGTAAATGAGGATATCATATATCCCTATAATATTATCATTTTAACTCTTTTGGGACTATAGCTAGAAGAGAGATAGCTGGATCAAATGGAATTTCTATTTTTAGTTTTTGAGGCACCTCCACACTGATTTACCTAATACTTATAAAATAGTTTACATTCCCATCACACATATAGTAGGGCTCTTCTCTCCCCACATCTTCCCCAGCATTTGATATTACTAGTTTTTTTTATAATAAGCATTCTTTCTGGAAAGAGATGGTGTGTCAATTTGTATTTCTCAGATGGCCAGTGATGATGCGCACTTTTTCTTGTATTTATTGGCCATTTGTACTTCATCTGAGAAGTATTTATTCATTTTGGTTGCCCATTTTTGATTGAGTCTTTTATTTGGGGAAGGATATTACTTGGGGGGGTCTTTATGTATCCTTGATGTTAGTCCTCTGTGAAATAGCTGGCAAAATTTTATTCTCATTCTGTAGATTAATCTCTTCCCTCTATTGGCTGTTTCCTTTGCCATACAGAAGCTTTTTAATTTAGTATGGTTCCATTAGTTGATTCTTGGTATTATTTCTTGTGCCATTGGAGTTCCTTTCAGAAAAGCCTTACCTATACCTATGTTTTTAAGAGTTGTATCTATTTTATCTTTCAGCAGATTGTTTCTGTTTTAACATTTAGATCTTTAATCCATTCCTATTTGTTTATTATGTAGTGAGATATATGGGTCTAGTCTCAATCTTCTGATGTAGATGTCCAGTTTTCCTAGCACCATTTATCAAAGAGGCTATCTTTCCTCCAGTGTGTTTTTGGCTCCTTTATCAAAGATCAAATAGCTTTATGCTCCGCGGGTTGTTTCTGCTTCTTCTAGTCTGTTCTACTGATCTACATTGCTGGTTTTTTGTTTTGTTTTTGCCAGTACCATGCTATATTAATCACTAGATTTATAGTATAACTTCAAGTTGTACTTGATTATAAGCCACTGGCTTTGCTTTTGCTATCCAGGATTGCTTTTGCTATTCTGGGTCTCTTCTGATTCCATACAAGTTTCAGGGTAGTTTTTTTCCAGCTCTGAGAAATGGCATTGGTGTTTGACTGGGATTGCATTATCTCTGTGTATTAGTTTTGCAAGTATAGCTGTTTTTATTATGTTGGTTCTATGTGTCCAGGAACAGAAGTTATTTTTCTATTTTATGATTTCCTCCTTGATTTCATTTTTATCAAGGTCTTTTGCTTCCTTAGGTTAATTACAAAGTATTTAATTTTTTTGATGCTATTATGAATGGCATTGTCTTCCTAATTTCTTTTTCAGTGAGTTTTCAATGAATGTGTATAAAAATTTTTATGTGTTTATTTTGTATCCTGCTACACTGCTAAATTTGGTTAATCAGTTCTGGGAGTCTTTTGGTGGAGTTTATTGGGTATCATAAGGATCATGTCATCTGAAAATAATGATATTTCAACTTCATCCTTTTCTATGGAGATCCTTTTTATTTCTTTCCTTCATCTGATTTCTCTGGTTAATGTTTTGAGAACTATTGAACAGGAGTGTGGTAGTGGATATCCTTGTCTTGTTCCTGGTTTTAGAGGAAAAGCCTTCACCTTTTCCCCATTTAATGTGATGTGTTGGCAGTAGATTGGTCATAAATGACTTCTATCATGTTGAGATAAAGACTTTCAATAGCTATTTTCTTCAGGTTTTAATCATGAATTGATGTTGGATTTTGTCAAAGGCTTTTGCTGCATCTATTGAGATGATCATGTGATTTTTGTCTTGCTTCTGTTCATGTGATGAACTGTATTTATTGACTTACATGTTTCAAACTATCTCTGCATCCCTGGGATAAAACCTGCTTGGTCAGGTTGCACACGCTTTTTGATGATTTGTTGCTTTCCCTTTGCCAGTATTTTGCCCAGGACTTTTGCATTTATGTTCATTAGAGAAATTGGCCTGTACTTCTCTTTTTTGGTTGTATGCTTGTCTGGTTTGGGGATCAGGATAATGTTAGCTTCTGAGAATGATTTTAGAAGTATTCTTTGTCCCTCAATTTCGTGAAAAATTTTGAAGAGTATTGGGATTAGATCTTCCCTGAATTTGGCTGTGAATCCATTGTAGAATTTGGTTATGAATTAATTAGCTTTTGATTGTCATTATCACTTTAATTTCAGTGACTTACTGGATTGTTCAAGATTTTTAAGTCTTCTTGGTTCAGCTTTGAAAATTCACATGTGTCTATTAATTTCTCCATTTCTTCTGAGTTTTCCAATTGTTTGGCATGTGTGTTTGTGAAGTAGCTGCCAATAATTTTCTGGAATTCAGGAATGTCCGTTGTGTTTTCACCTTTTTCTTTTCTAATTGAATTAATTTTTTATCTTTTCTTTTGTGATAAGATTGGCTACAAGTTTGTCTAATTTATTCTTTCAAAGAGCCAACTCTTCAATTCCTTGATTGTTTGCATTTTTTTAGTCTCCATTTCATTAATTTCTGCTCTGATTTTTATGATTTCCTTCCTTATACAAGCTCTGGGTTCCAATTGTTGTTTTTCTAAGACCTTGAGATACATCATTAATTTATTTATTTGGGTTCATTTTATTTTTCTGATGTAGGCACTCACCACTATAAACTCCTCTAGTAGGACTGCTTTCAGTATTTCCCATAATTTCTGGTATGTTGCACTGGAATTGTCATTTAATTCTAGGATCTATCTTATTTCTTTCCTTAATTTCCTCTGTGCTCCATTGATTATTCAAGAATGTGTTATTTACTTTCCATATATTTGCATAGTTTCTTGGTTTTTTTGCTGTTGATTTTTAGTTTTATTGCACTGTGATCTTACATGCATGGTAAAATTTTGATTCTTTTGCATTTGCTTAGGCATACTTTACTCACTAGTATGTGGTCCATGTTGGAGAAACTGCCATGTGTGGCTGAAAAGAATGGATTCTTTTGTTGGGTGGAACATTCTGTATATATTTATTAAATCCATTTCTTCAAAGGTTTGGTTCAACTCTATTTCTTTGTTGATTTTTTTGTTTGTTTAGTTGATCTGTTTGTGATAGTGAGGTATCAAGGTTCCCTCACTGTAAGTGTATTAATGTTTATATGATCTCTCATGTCCATTAGAGTTTGTTTTATGAAGTTGGGTATACCATGGTTTGGAGCATATATATTTCCAATCATTATAGAGTCCTTTTAAATAGTTCCATTAACCATTATACATCATCCACTTTTCCTCTTTTGATCAGCTTTAGCTTAAAATCTGAATAAGGTAGCTATTCCTGCTTGTTTTTAGGTTCCCATTGCATAGAATATTGTTTACATCTTGGTTTTTAGCCTTTGCATTTCTTTTTGTGTTACATGTTTCTTGCATATAGCATACTACTTGATTTTGTTTCTTGATTCATTCTGCTATTCTGTGTCTCTTGATTGGCAAATTGAATCCATTTACATTCATAGTTACATAGTTACAATCTCTTTTCTTTGTTATTGACTTATTCCTGTTATTGTATTAATTTCTTGTAGTTGTTTTGCTTTCTTTCCCTTTTACTTAATTGGTAGCCCTACCTGATGTATTCATTTTATCGGATCTTTTGGCAGTATTAGCTTCATTGTCTCCAGGATATCCTTGAGATTTTTTTTTTGAAGTGTTTGTTTGCTGGGCATGAATTTCTGTAGGCTTTCTTTATCATGAATGTATCTTATTCATCAATTTTGAAAGATAATTTTGTAGGGTATAATAGTTTGACTTGAAAACTGTTTTCTTACAGAGCTTTAAAGATTTCATTCCACCCTTTACCTGCCTTTAAGATTTGTGTTGAGAAATCTGTTTTAATAGATTTCCTTTTTTTCCTTTATAGGCAATTCATTTCTTTTCTCTAGCAGCCTTTAAGATTCTGTTCTTGTGTTGTATTTCTGGTATTTTAATTATTATGTTTTATTCCGATCATGGGTATTCAGGATTCTATATGCTGCACTTATCTATGTATTAAATTCTTCCATGTTTGGAAAGTTTGCTAATATATAAATAGGTCTTTTATGCCCTTTGTGCTATCTTCTGATTTTTTTTTAATTCAAGTTACTCTTATATTGTGTTCTTTGAGTCATCTAGGAGCTGTTGGATCTATTTTTCATGTCCCTTAGTTTTTTTAGGTATCTCTTATTAAGTGCTCATATACTATAGCCCTCTTCCCTAAGTCCAACACTCTGGTTTCACATTGGTCCCTTCTGCTACCCATACTTTCAATTATGGTTTTAACCTGGATTTCTATTTGGAACTTTCTTCTAAATTCTCATTCTTTTCTAGGCTTGGCATTCATGTTTTGCCTTTCTTTAGCTCCATTAGCTGTTTACTAGTGTCTTCTCTAAACTCTCTGATCATTTGTTTCATTACAGTCATTATATGAATAGTTATATTTTCTTTAAATTTTCCAAGCACCTTGTTAAACTGTTTTATCCCTATTGGTGTCCTTTCAGATTTCCCTTTTGTGTAGCTTATGACTTCCTACCCCTCAATACCCCTGTGTCACTCTTGGGGGAGTTGGGAATTTTTGGAGGTATGTTGTTGCTTTATCCTTTCATGTTTCTGTATTTGTTTGTTTGTTTTTTATGCTGTGGTTTGCAAATTCTTTGGCCCAGTGTCCCATTCTTTGAGGTGAGGGTGGCAAGTCATAATTTTGTTTATGACCCACCCCCCTACCCCCAGCAATCCGGGTATTGGCATAGAGAGAAAATCAGTTGCCAACCACTGCTGTGTTACCTTGTCTATGGTAAGAAATTCAGCAACAACAAATTTCAACAGGATATTGACAAACTTTAGGAACCATTCTTGAGCAATCCTTTACCAAAACAAAAAGACTCTTTAATGAATATGCTGAGTCCCCCCTCTTATTGGTCTAAACTGAACTGACTTCTGCTGGTTGTTAATAACAGTGCTGGAGCTCAAACCTGTCACTATACCACATGTCCTTCTTCAGGACTGCCCCCTCTGACAATTGCTCTCACCGAGCTTGGTCTCCCACAACAGAACACAGGCCCTGTGTCTTCCTGGTCTTAGCCTAGGCCTCCAAGGGGATCCCAGGAGAATCCCTAGTTAGCTCACAACCTCTCCAAACCTTTCTCTCAAGACTTTCTATCACCTGGTCCCTGTGGAAGGGTGGGACTTCAGTCCTGAAGCAAGACTCTTCTCCTGGGTGTTGGTCTGTCTTTCATCAGGTCTGTCTATTGGTTGTCAACTCTGTTACCCTGTGCTGCTTAGAACCCAGTGACTGGAACTGGGGCACATATTTCCTAGCTCCCCTTGGATCCTGCACAGGGCCCAACCATTGTTAACTGGGGTGGGGTGCTCCCTTCTTGGGTCTTCTGGGTCCTGTGCAAGGCTCCACCTGTTGGCTGGGGGTGGGGCACGCTCTTTGTAGTTCATCCTGGTACCCAGTGTGGGGTTCTGACCGGTGGCCACAAATTACTGCCTTATTAAAAATCAAGTATGCCAATTTCTTTTATCTTTAGAGTATCAACATTATTAAATACTTGATTTGTAATGGGTGTTATTAGTAGCTGCATTGCCTGAGTTTTGTCTGTGGAGAAGGCAACTGACTCTACACACAAATCTAATAGTATGCTGTAAAAAAATTATGACTCCCTATTGAAGCCTTGAAAATGGTGTAATTTTGTGCAATTGGACAGATTTAGGGAACACCAAGGAGAAAAGGTAATATTTGAATTTGTTTTTGAAG
This sequence comes from Cuniculus paca, assembly GCA_004365215.1. Taxonomy (NCBI): domain Eukaryota; kingdom Metazoa; phylum Chordata; class Mammalia; order Rodentia; family Cuniculidae; genus Cuniculus; species Cuniculus paca. The sequence continues at coordinate 3,954 of RJWT010039277.1, read as the reverse complement.
CATGAAAAGAAGTTAGCCTGGGTGGGTCCCAGAGGTCCTGAGTTCCACCCAGCCAGGAGCAAGTCCCCAGTGCCATATTCTGGAGGTGTGCCTAGGCTAGCCCTCCAGTCCAGAGGCTCTGAGCTCCTCCCAGCCAGGCACAAGGCCCTGGTGGCGTCACACTCCGGGGGCACATCGCTGCTAGCTGCCTGGGTCCCAGAGGTTCTGAACTCTACCCAGCCAGGCATAACACCCTGACAACATGCTCTGGGGGTGGGTCCCTGCTAGCTCCATGGGGGATCCGAGCTCTGCCCAGCCCATGTCCCAGTGCACCCCAGCACAATCCATCAGGGGAACGTCTAGCCACCCTCACAGGTCACAGAGTATAAATCTCTGATGCCATAGTTTGAGGGTGTACCCTGGCTAGACACGAGGATATCAGAGGATTAAAACTCTGCCCATTGCAGCGTTCCAGTGCAATCCATCAGAACGGTGCCTGGTCAGCCACATGGGTCCCAGAGGAAAACAACAAAACAAAAGAGCAAGATGCAGTCTCAGTCCTCCAGCCCACCAAGAGCAAACCCAGGAGACATTGAAATGGGAGACACTGAAAATTGCACAGCTGAACTTTCTGAAATGATAGCAGCTGAAGTAAAGAGACAACTCCATGAAGCTATAGAGGAAATCAGATCAGAAATAATCTGTCAGGTAAACAAATGAAATGACAAACATTATGCAATAAATGTTGAGTGTATTTAAAGATCAAGACAAAAAAATAGAGGAACATAAGAAAATGATGGAAACCTTGAATGAACAATATAAGACAGAATTAGAATGCATGAAATAGATTCAAAGGCATATTCAGGAAATTAAAACTTCCATTGAAAGCTGGCAAAACCACTTGGATGAAGCTGAAGATAGACTCTCAGACCTTGAAGACAGGATGGAAGCTTATGATTACAAAAAAAAAGATCTCTTAAGTGGGGCATGGTGGTGTACTCCTGTAATCCCAGCACTTGGGAGACTGAGGAAGGAGGATTGTTGAATGTTCGAGACCAGCCTGGGCTACAAAGTGAGCTCAAGGCCAGCCTGAACAGCATAGTGAGACCCTGTCTCAAAAAGACAAGGGCTGGGGATTTAGCTCAGTGGCATAAGTGCCTGCCTAGCAAGCATGAGGTTGTGAGCTTGATCCCTGGTACCAAAAAACAAAACAAAACAAAACAAAAAACTCTTAAAAATAAAAAAGAACCAGGTAACAGTTCAGCTGCAAGATGATGCAAAGAGGAAACCATGTAAGACTGATAGGTGTCAACAAAACGAGGGTCAACACAAATGATACACGAAGACTATTTACAGAAATAATAGCAGAAAATTTTCCAAACATGGGAAAGAATCTGATATACAGATAAGTGAGGCATATACAACCCCAATTAGCCATAATCAACATAAATCGTCACCCAGACATATAATAATTAGGATATCAGAAATTCAGTACAAGAACAGAACACTAAAAGCTGTCAGAGAAAAGAAACAGATCACCTACAAAGGAAAGCCTATCAGAATCATGGCAGACTTCTCAATACAAACCTTCAGGTCAAGAAGAGCTTGGAGTTAAGTATTTCAAGCCCTGAAAGAAAACAACTTTCAACCCAGATTGATGTATCTTATAAAACTTATCTTTGAAAATTGATGGAGAAATAACATACTTGCACAACAAAGAACAACTGAAGAAATTCATGATCACTAAACCAACACTACAAAGAGTACTGAAAGATACTCTAGAAAGAGATAAATATAACTACAATTCCAAGAACAACAGCAGAAGGAAACCACTAAGCAAAGCAAACAGAAAAAGTAGAAAACCAACAACAGAAAGATAATATGACAAGGATTTGTATCAGTTTATGTCAGTTATATCCATCAATATAAATGGTCTCAACCAATAAAAAAAGCCTGGCAGAGTGGACTAAGAAACAAAATACAACAATATGCTGTGTACCAGAAACATATTTCACTCAAAAGGAAGTTCATAGACTAAACATCAGATAGAAAACTATACTTCATGCAATAGGAACCCAGAAAAAAGCAGGGGTAGCTATTCTGTTTGCAGACAGTGTGAACTTCAAGAATGATCAAAAGAGATAAAGAAGGTCACTACATACTTGTTAGGGGAAAACTTGAAGAGATTGCAATCATGAATATATATGCACCAAATATGGTAGCACCCAACTATGTAACACAAATCCTAATAGGGAAAATCAAATAAGCAATAATATAGTTATAATGGGGGACCTTAACACCCCATTGTCACAAAGAGACAGACCAACCAAACAAAAAATCAGCAAAGAAATAACAGAATTGAATCAAACTTGTGAACATATGTACCTAGTAGATGTGTACAGAGTGCTCCGCCAACATTGGAATACACCTTCTTCTCAGCTGCACATGGGTCTTTCTCTAAAATAGACCATATACTAGCCCACAGAATATGCTTAAGTAAATTCAAAGGAACTGAAATAATCCATGCATATTATCTGAACATTGCAAAATAAAATTGGAAATTAATGACAAAAGAAACCACAAGATCCCCATAAGCACACAGAAATTTAATAGCGCTCTCCGAAACAACCAATGGGTCAGAGAAGAAATTAAAGAGGAAGTTAAACAATATCTACAATCAAACAAAAATACAGATTCAACGTACCGGAACCTGTGGGACACAAAGCAGTCCTCAGAGGGAAATTTATAGCGGTAAACTCCCACATCAGGAAAATGGAATGAACACAACCTAATGCTGCACCTCAGACTTCTAGAAAAAGAGGAGCAAGTCAAGCCCAAAGCCCAAAGAAGGGAGGAAATCATAAATATCAGAGCAGAAATTAATGAAACTGAAACTAAACAATACAAAAAAAATACAAGGAATTAATAAATTGAGTTGGTTCTTTGAAAGAATAACTAAAATTGGTAAACCCCTAGCCAACCTTATTAAAAAGAGGAAAGAAAAAGCTCAAATCCATGCAATAATAAATGAAAAGTGTGAAATCATTATAGACCCTGTGGAAATATAGAAGATCATCAGTATGTACTTTGAAAACCTTTAATCGCATAGGTTCGATAACACAAGAAATGGACAGATTTCTAGAAACATATGAATTACCAAAGCTGAATCAAAGTGCTGGGGATCTAGCTCAGTGGTCTAAGCACCTGCCTGGCAAGTGCAAGGTCATGAGTTCAATCCCCAGTGCCGCAAAAAAAAAAAAAAAAAAAAAGCTGAATCAAGAAGATGTAAAACTGCTGAATAACCCAATTTCAGTGAATGAGATTGAACATGTAATTAGAACCTTACCAACAAAGAAAAGCCCGGGTCTGATGGATTCACTGCTGAATTCTGCAACAAATTTTGGGAAGACTTAATGCCAACACTGCTCAAATTCTTCAAAGAAATTGAAAGGGAAGCAAGTCTCCCTAACTCATTCCTGGAAGCAAGTATTACCCTAATACCAAAACCAGAGAAAGACCCAACCCAAAAAGAGAATTACAGACCAAACTCTCTAATGAACATAGATGCAAAAATCTTCATAAAATACTGGTAAATAGAATGCAACAAATCATCAAGAAGATTATACACCATGATCAAGTGGGATTCATCCCAGGAATGCAGGGGTGGTTCAACTATGCAAATCAATAAATGTAACACATCATATCAACAGAGCTATAGACAGTTGCATGATCATCTCAATAGATGCAGAAAAAGCTTTTGACAAAATCCAACACTCATTCATGATAAAACCCTACAGAATATTGGAATAGATGGTCTTTACCTCAATCTTACAAAAGCCATATATGATAAACTAACAGCCAACATCTTACTAAATGGACAAAAACTGAAAGCTTTCAACCTAAAATCACAAACAAAGATGCTCATTATCACCACTTCTATTCAATATAGTTCTGAAAACATTAGCCAAAGCAGTT
>RJWT010039276.1:0-12708 GCA_004365215.1 Cuniculus paca | reverse complement strand
CCTCCCCTGGCCAAGCTTTTGGAGCTGGAATTCCTTCTCAGCCTACCTGATCTCATTCAAATTCTTTCTTACAGTTCTCTCCACTCTCTCACTATGCTCATTTTTCTGCTTAGTGTTTATCACTCTATGCACATCAACCACATTGTGTATTTGTTTATTTTCTTTCTTCCTTCTCTAGAAGATAGGCTTTATGCAAGCAGTATGTTTTATGTATTGCTATATCCTTGAGACTCAAAAAACATGTATATGTTAAATAAATGAAGGCACCATTCTAATCTCACCTTCTAAATCACCTGGAAAGGAAAACTGGGGAGAATTTCAAAAAAGAAGTAAGAAGAGTCATGGACATGGTCAGAAGAACCAGTCGGTTTTTGAGGAGGTACTATGTAGGTTGCGACCTCAAATATGAAAAGAATTCAGACAAAGAGTTCCAGAAAAGACCAATCATATCTTCGTTCTAGTTTTCTACTTACTTATTTTGTTTAGCTCTATTCATGTATTACTGTCCATGTTATTTTAATTCTTGGAGATGTGAGATGTAATTCTGACAATAATTTGGAATTGATAACATGAAAAAGTTCTTTTCTACAAAAACCTGGGAAAAGTAGACAAACCATTTATATTGTTTATGCATGTGTTTATGCAAGTTTCTAAAAGCAATTATGCCTGGCTTAAACATGGAAATACATTATAAGAAATTCATTATTAGGCAACAATGTCACTATGCAAATTTCATGGAAAGTACTTATATAAAGCAGACAGTATAGCCTAGACTACATGGTATAGCCTACTGCTCCCAACTTACACACGTGTATAATATGTTACCATGTGGAATACTATAAAAATTATAAAACAATGGTGAATACCTGAGGTTCTAAATATCACAAAAGTGCATTGAAAATACTAGATTATAGGAATATTCTTGCTCCATTATAATCTTTTTTTTTGTGTGTGTGGCAACAGGGATTAAACTCATGACCTTGCACTTGCCAGGCAGGCGCTTAGGCTGCTGAGCTAGATCCCCAGCCCTGGTGTTTTTGAGACAGGGTCTCACTATGCCATTCAGGCTGGCCTTGAGCTCACTTTGTAGCCCAGGCTGGTCTTGAACTCACAACGATCCACCTGTCTCAGCCTCCTGAGTGCTGGGATTACAGGTGTGAGCCACCATGCCCAGCTGCTCCATTATAATCTTATGGAACCATAATCATATACAAAGTCCATTGTCATTGACTTAAATATTATTCAGCGTATGACTGTACATATTTGTTTTGGCGAAAATCAAGATTGTAGAAGAATCTTCAGTTCAATCAAGAAATATTTTTAAAAATGAACTAGAAATCCTGAGCTGGCAGATAGGTGAAAACAAATGCCAGGCCCAGGATTATGAAACATAGGAAAACATAAACCACGGTAAATGAAACTATCAGGCACATGCAAACGATTAGGACCCAAAGAACTTGAAGTAATAGATTAGTAGAGGGGTATTATAAGATAATATGTTAAAAATGAGTAAAGAAAGAAATGAACACATCAGAAAAGACCAAGACTTGTGAGAAATTAATAGATGCTTTGAAAATAGCTAAATTGAATTTTTAAAATTGAAATATATAAATACTAAAACGAAATTCATAGTACATAGTTGAAGTAAGAGACTTCAACAGTTGAATAAAGATTTTTCCAAAATGTACTACAAATAAAAATAAGTAAAATAGTTAAATGTAGTTAATACACATTAGAAGAGAGCTCTATTGAGTGATTAAAGGAAAGCATAGAAGGGGAAAGGGAATTATACGAAAAGATATAAAACCTAAAATCCTCCAGATTTGATGAAGGACATGCAATCTCTGGATTAGATTTAAGCAGAATTTAGTAATACTTGGTTACATCTTATACAAATATTAAGATAAACCTAAAACCTAAGAGTAACAAGAGAGAAAAGACAACTTATAACAGAACACCCATACTAGCTGTCACCTTTTTAGTAACAATGGGAGGACACGAAAGAAAATGGAATAACATTTTTAAAAACCTGAGAGAAGTTACTGTCAACTCTGATTTCTATATATAACTATACTATTGTTCATAAATAAGAGTGAAATGAAGAGACTGTCAGGTAAAACTGAGTGCTTATCAATATTAGACCCATGTTAGAAGCACAAAACAAGGATGTACCTCATGAAGTAAAGACTCGATTCCCAAAGGAAATAATGAATATAAGGTTATGAGCAAAGACTAAGTGTGGTGGTGCATGCCTGTAATTGCAGCATTCTGGGAGACTGAGGCAGAAGAACTGTGAGTTCAAACCAAGCCTAAACAATTAGTGAAACCCAAACTCAAAATAAGAACTAAAAAGGACTGAGAATGTAGCTCATTTTATTTTTTTATTTTATTTTTCTTTTTATAGCACCAGGAATTGAACTCACGACCTCACACTTGCCAGGCAGGTGCTTAGGCCACTGAGCTAAATCCCTGGCTCTTGTGTTTATGAGACAGAGTCTTGCTATGCCATGCAGACTGGCCTTGGACTCACTTTGTAGCTCAGGCTGGTCTTGAACTTGCAACAATCCTCCTGCCTTAGCCTTCTGAGTACTGGGATTACAGGTATGAGCCACCACACCTGGTGAATGTAGCTCATTTTAAAGGCCCTGTATTCAAACACCTACACTGGAAAAAAAAAAAAAACTGACAACAACAAAAAACCTGGAAAACGTGCGTACGTGTTCAACAACCAATGATTATATGAACAGTGATGACAGATAAATAATTTGATAGAATATAAAAATTAGGTGGAGCTAAAATGCCAGATAAAATCGCAAGAAAGGTGCAAAGAGGGTAGTCAGAGTGAAAATATTTTAAGACATTTGCCAAAATGCCAATAGATGCTTTGAAAGTAACTAAATTGAATTTCTAAAATTGAAAAATATAAGTATTAAAATGAAATTCATAGTATTCATATTAGAGTAGAATAAAAAGATTCGTTAATTTTAGAGTCTGTTAGGCCAAGAGTAATGTTAAAAGTTTTAGACTAATAATTAAAATACAGAAACGTAGTGTATGTCTTCCAACACAGTAGAAAAAACATGAGAATAAAGGAAACTTAATCATTTCAAAGTTAACAGAGACGAAATAAAAATCACAGAAAAAAATATGGTAAGGAAGCAAAAAATAAGATGGAAAAAGCCAAAATCCACATGTAATTATAATAAATCTCAACTGAGTAGAATGACATCAGCAGTGGCAAGAAAAGTACACTTCATCTGGAAAATTAAGGGGATGGTTAGATTAGATAGACAACTAAAATATAGATTAGAATGTCCCCAGCAGCTGTAACATCTGTGATGATGATATATATGTCTGCAGATCTATATTTATATATCTATATCTAAATATTTATTTATATGTATTTCACATGAATTAAGAAAACACTAAAACCCACTTTTTCCCCATGTGAGAAATTATGTGTTCTAAAGATCCAGGTCTACGAAAACAAAATAGTCCAGTAGCGTGTGGTCCAGCTACAGTAAAGTAGTGTTCAAAGTAAAAATCCAGGATTGGAGGCCATGATGAAAAGTACAACATAATAGAGTTTCCAGTTTTAAGAATGAGAAACATAATGAGACAAGTTAAGATCAAAATGGTAAAATAAATAAAATAAGCAGACAGAATAACTGGTTACATATAGAAGAGAGGCATGAATCAACCGCAAAAGAGACCTGGAAGGAAAATGTGTAAACAATGTACTCACTCTCCCTCATTTCAGTCTGGAAATGTCTTGAAACACTTTGAAATCTGCTCTCCCAGGTTTGTTTTTCCTCTCCATTCCACCTCGTGAGGAACAGAGAGTGATGTCCTGTCACTTTGATGCCTCTCTCTACTCAAATGGCAGAAACCAACCAGGTGAGTTGTCATAACTTAGATGAGCCTGGGATAAAAATACACCTTGGAAAACTTGCTTCCTGATGACAGACTGAGAGCAGCTCTTTTTGATTTGAGTGATTTGGAACTTAAATTTGTGCCAGCCCATATGAATGTCTTAGGAAAGCGATTATATCAGGAATGTAAGGATCTTTGGGTCTTCCTTCAGAATTCTTTGACTGATGGGTGAGTGACCTTGCCTAGTACCCGACTTAAAACTGTAAATGAAAACAAACAGTTGACTCTTATTCAGTATTCGCTTCTGGATTTATTTTTAAAAGGAGCTTGAAAATTGCAGAGTTAATGATCTTAATTAGTACATCATCTGAGAATGTAGGTATTTCATGCTTTGATCTAATCTTTTTTATCTCACAGAATGGAAAAATGAAAAAAAAAAAAACTCTCCTTGGCAATTTCAAACAAAACAATTTTAAAATCCTTAGCCCTAAATCCGAGATCTTGGCCTTCAGTTGCAGAACATTGTAGGAACTGGCTTTCAGTGAGCCTAGCTTCTCTCAGCTTGCAAAAAGGGGGGGTTCCAATAGGTAATTAAGGCATGAAACTATTTGTGGCCATAGTAAGAGATTTTTTGCATTTCTGTTGGTGAGAAACTACACCCTAAGTTGTTCATATGAAGAGACACAAAGAAATCACAGTGTTTTTAGAGGATACCATGATATAGTTTTAAAAATCCATTTGTTAATCCTAGTATACACAAATATTACATTTATACAAAATGAAGTATGTGACAGGCAGCAATAGTTCATGAAAAAAATTAGATAAAACAGAAAGCAATTTAGTTATTAACATTTGCATGTGTATAAAATTTGTAAGCCCAAAAATATATGATCCCCATATTGAAGCACCATTCCTTGTTATAGCTGAATAATAATATGTATGGTAAAAATCTACTGTATTTTGTTTATCCATTTATCTTTTGATAGATGTTTGGGTTTCCACATTTTGCCTGTTTTGTATCTTTTGCCTTTATTCATTTCACTTTTTCCATTTGAACTGGAGATACCTCAAGGAGCAAACTCTTCGAGGAGCCTGGGAGGTTATGACCATGACTTGTGAAAAGACCCCAAGTGCCTACTGAAAAATTAAGACCCATCACTGTGTACTCAAGATGACACCTGCTGCAAGAACCAAACCAAAGATGGAAAGTTCTGGAATGACTTCCACATGCACTGTATTCCTATACGCTTCTATGCTATTTCCACAATAGTCAATAGTCTTAGGAAGTGAAAGGGGTGTTACCATTTCACAGACCTGTCCTGCAGGGAGTGAAGGGACCCTCAGGTTAATATTGCCTGACAGGGACATGTTGCATTGTCATCTACACAAAGTATTTATTGTGAAAATTTCCAAACATATAAAAATAGAAAGGCTAGTCAGATAGTCTCCCACACATCTATCAACTGGCTCCAACAATTGACATCTGCTGCTCTTATTTTATCTATTCCATTAGCATCATTTTACACTATTTTTTGTTTTTATTCATTCTTATTTATTTGTTACTGGAGTATTTTAAAACTAGTTCTAGACAATATCATTCCTCTCAAATATATTTCTGTATTGCTTTTTAAGTATAACTGCATCATTATCAGACCTCCACATCTCAACAACTCCCAAATATTAACAATTTGTGTTCAGTTTGTCCTGATCTTAAGCATTCCTGTTTCTATAGTTGGTTTTTCCCAATCAGAATTTAAACACGATTCTGTGAATATTGCAATATGGTTAATGTGCTTTTTTTCCTATTTTGATATATCACCACAGAAAGTCCCCAATTTATAAACTAGTTCTGTTCAAAAGTCAGATTTGTTAGTAAGTCTGACAAAGGAAGCTTTGCACTTCCTAGCAGCTTCCCCCGCCCCATCACCATTGCTTTTCCTCTTGCTTCTAGACATCCTGGGCTCTGCCTGTGCCCTGTACTGCTGTACACTATTGCACCGTGCAGTGAGCACGCAGAAGCCTGACTGTGACAATGTCCAGCAGACACCTGAGGTACTTCCATGATTGTTTACACCTACAAATGTTCATAATGCCAAGATCTTTATCTATGAAAGTCTGCAACTTGAATATTCGTAAGTTGGGGACTTACAGTATTTTCCTCTTTTTAGTGGATTTATTAAATAGAGAAATGAGTACATTGTTTTCGAGAACTGCTGGATTTTCCTTGTTGTGTCTTTTTTGGGTGTAATATAAAGAAAATATATAATTTAATATATTTTCCAACTCTCCATAAATCAGTACTTTAAACTGTGGACTTGGTTAGACAAGGAGTCAGTTTGGTGGGGAGGGCACAGAGATACCTCACAGGTGGTGCTGCCTCATTTCCAGGCATCTCAGATCAGGCACATCGAGGATACTTTTTATCACATTTTCCTCCGTAGTTAGAAAGCTATGTGATTTGGTGTTGTAGGCTGAAAAAATAGTCCCCCAAAACAAAAGCTAACTACATCTTTATCCTTGGAACATATAATGTTACCTTATATGGAATAAGGGGAGTGGATAACTCTTTGCAGATATGTCTTGATTATGGTCAGTGAAATCAGATATTATCTTGGATTGTCTGCTTGGGTCACAGTTGCTCTGATGTGTATCCTTAAAGTAGGAAGCAAAGGAAGATTATGCAGATGCAGACAGGAAGAGACAATGTGGCCTTGGTGACAGAGATTAGAGTGATGCAGCCACAAACCAAGGGATTCCAGCAGTCATCAGAAAGTGAAAGAGAAAAGTAAAAGACTCTCCTTAGAGAATCCAGGAGTAGTGTAGCCATTTCAGTACCTTGATTTCCACAGGGTGAAACTGATTTTGGACTTCTGGCCCCAGAACAATTATAAAATAAATTCTTGTTTAAAGCTTTAAAGCTTTCAAGATTTTGGTAATGTGTAGGGCAACTAGAGGAAGCTGATTCTGCTTAATCCATCTTAAAAAGTTCCCAATCAACTTTTCAATAATAATTTCAGTTGCCTTGATTACTGTTACCTAGATTGGTATTCCATTAAGGAGTGGAAAAGAGTGATTTCTAATTCTTTTATTTTTTTCTGCATTTATTATACATGACTCTCTTTTAGGAACCACATAGAACAGGACCGAAAGGCCGTTTCCTCATGCATGGGTTTTCTTGCCCCTACATTCAAGGTGGACTCTGTCATTAACCACATTACCAGAACAGAAGTTTAAAAACTAAGCCGGGCGTGGTGGCTCACACCTGTAATCCCAACACTCGGGAGGCTGAGACAGGCAGATCATTGTGAGTTCGAGACCAGCCTGGGCTACAAAGTGAGCTCAAGGCCAGCCTGAACGGCATAGTGAGACCCTGTCTCAAAAACACCAGGGCTGGGGATGTAGCTCAGCAGTCTAAGCACCTGCCTGGCAAGTGCAAGGTCATGAGTTCAATCCCTAGTGCTGCAAAAAAACAATAAATAAATAAAACCACCATCCTACCCTAACTGTAATGTTTCTCATTTGATATCTTAAATCAACACTGAGTCTTTCCCTATGACTATATTTTTTGCCAGGTCTCATTACCATCTTATGATATTTGTCTACTGGTAAATCTACTTCAACAGATTATATGCAGGAGATAAACCTTATTCACCTCTGCAGTCCTGCTTTCTCAAACCACACATGTAATAGAGATTTAAACATAATCAGCAGTAAATTCTCTTTCATGCAAGAAAATTAGCAGAATAACTTTTCTCCCCCCAACCTTGAAGAATTAAAAAACTGCCATGCTGTTTATCTAGATAAGTATAATTAATCATTTTGTTTCATTTTTTTGCAGTAAAAGATTCCAAATTTCAAAAAGACCCTAAATTTTAAAAATACATGTAAGATTTAATATGCATCTCAACTTTTAAAAGTTTCTCTTTTTGAATATATCTAATGATGATAAAGGTAAGCAGGTGTTTGAAAACATACTGTTGTGAAGTACCAACCTGGCAGAAAACCTGTAGCTTTCATAATGAGAACATAATCCAATTGAATTTGTAATTAGCACTTTTGAAATATGTTCATTATTATTGTTATTATTAGCTACAAACTATGCAGCATTGGCTCACACCCACTGGAATTTTAGGGTGTGAATGTAGCCAAAAGCAGTCAGTATAGAACCCTATAAAAGAAATGTTACAGGTTTTATGGAAGTAATTTCAAGTTACATATCCAAGCAGGGCTAACAACTAGGTGGAAATTATTTACTATTGCAAGACAAAGAAAATGTTCACTTTCAAAAGTGCAGTTCTTTATAAAATAATGCCCTAGTGATTCGAGAGAAAAGAATACACCCATGAATGGAATATATTTGGGAAGGAATCAGAAAAAAGGAACAGTCATAGTTGAAAAATGTATTCCAGTGATGCCAAAAGCATTTCAGAATTTAGAAACGTGTCTCCATTGAGCTTCTGGAGAAAGCTACTCAAAGCACTTTCCTTTCTGGCTAAGGTTGCATTCTAACTAAATCTTTCTTGATGATTTATGTAGGAAAAATGACTGGATATCCAACAAACTTGCAGTTTGCTTTATCAGCATACATTAACAAGTATTTGTTGAACAAGCATAACACACTGTATTTGGTGCTGCCAGAGAAATAGAGATCATCTAGTAAATTGGAAATGTATAAGTAGGAAAAGGTTTGGGGACAATAATAAGGCAACATGTTACTGAGTGCAAACAGTAAATGTGGACTCAGTATTATTTGCTAAGACAGGTGATGACGGAAAGTCATTAGGTAAGGGCATAGATAGAGAAGATTTCGTTTTGGTTTAGGTTCTAATTGATATCTCTGCTTAGTTGGTAGAAAGGTTAGTAAGTATCCTTTCAGTTAGAGAACTGACATAAGTTAAGGTTTGGCACTGGTTTCAATTAAGTCTTGAGTAAGGATGACCATCATGTTCATTTCTTTAGCATATGTAGAATTTGTGTGACACTATGCTTGGTATAAGGTCAGTAAGTGTTTTATAGTGCCCAGTAATAGTAGACACTCAAGTATTTACCAGTGCTCACCAAATATGTGAGAATCAATGACTTCGACTTTCTTTCCACTTAAATGCCCGAGGGTATAAAATAACACACCAAAGAAATCAGACTTAACACTGAATAATGATTTAGTGAAATTCTAGAGGTGAAAAGTCCTTTGAGTTGCAGTCCTCCATGAACCTCACAGCAGTCCACCTCTGCTCAGCTATCTCTGTTAGCTCTGTGTACCTTTGTTGTGGGATCCTTCATCTGGACAGAATGCATAGAACATATACTAAGTTGACCTAGACCATCATCCCAGATGTTGGGAGCACAATGCATTATTTAAGAAGTCAAAATAAACATGTACAAAAACTGCCTTGCTTTCAGGTAACCTCATGCCTCAATCTCAAAGATGGGTTCTTAACTGCTATATTTCTGAAAAACCATGTTGTCTCTCATCTGATACACTGGAGTCCTCTTTTTTTCTTTTCAAGTTGTTAAAACTCTTTCTATTTCCACAGTACATTCTTAGAAAATGAACAAGCGCATGAAGCCTCAAGGATCTCAGCATTTTAACAGGTAATTCAGCAGAGGGCTAACTTGTTAGAACAGATCACTCCCCAGAGATTTTGATTTCATTGGTCTGGAGTGGAACCCCAGGTAATTCTAATACACAGTCAGGATAGAGAGGCATTGTGGTTCTCAAACTGTGGTCTTTGAATTACCAGCAAGATTAGCATCTGGTAACTTCTTGAAAAGGCAAATTCTCAGGCACTCTTGCAGACCTGCTGAATCAGATGCTCTCATTGGCTGGGAAGAATGGGCAGTAACACCCTACATGTTTCAAGAAGATTTGCTGGTGATTCTGATATATACTCACATCTGAGAAATACTGAGCTAGAAAAATTGGTTCTGTATCAGATATTGGAGTATTCCTAGGTACTCTTTCTGACCACTTTTCCTCCATCAAACCTCAGTCTCATTCCTTACTATTTCAATAGTCTCTTTTAAATATAATTAATTTCCTGTTTTGCTTCCTCTTTTTTTTTGTATAACATATATATTGAGACTATTGAGAGTACCAGCACAATTCATCCTAATTTGATTAATGTTCATGTGTGAACTAATCTCATCCTAAACCTTTGATGGAATTTGTTTTAAACATGGCAGAGCTCCTAGAACCTACAGGAGTCAGAAAGCAGAAAGCAGAGCATTATAGCAGACAACATACTATATGATTCTGGAGATCAAGGTAACAATGAAAATTATGTGGGGACTATGGGAAGAGCAATTCTGGAAAACTTCATGGAACAAGGCAAAATTGAGTGAGGCTTGAAGCATGAACACTTTGGATTAGAGGGAGGGTGTATAGGAATACAAAGCACAAACAAGCTCTACTTGGGTACCAAGAAAGGAGGAAGCAGAGGTCAGAAGCACATCGACCTTGTTAACCGAGCACTGTGAGATACCTGATATCTCATTAACAGTCCAAAATACAAGACGAATAGACAGATTTTTTTTATTTTCTTTAGTGCAAGCCTGAGTTAGGCCCAACTGGCATTTGGTGCGTAGCTGAGCTGGCCACTGCAGCCTTGGAAGAGGCAGCCTGTTACAGTGGTGATAGGAATCAGCTGAGCTTAAATAACCCCAGGTAAATCAGTGTATCTCATATTCCTTCTGACCCTCCTTTGACCTAATATGGAATCAATTATTGGATTGAGAAGAAGGAAAGCAGGTGTTGGGGGAGTGACTTGATGGTAGAACATGTACTTTGGGTTTCATCCCCATAACACACACATGCACACATGCACGCACACATGGAAACAGTAGGAATTAAGAAGCAAAGCTATAAACTCAGAAGACACATGACACTGGCCATGTAATGTAACCTCACAGAACTTTACTTTGTTCTTTGTTATCATCTAGAATAATGACCACATGGCAATTCCCTTAAGATTCACTGAGATCAAGCAAATAAAGTGCCTAGCAGAGTGTCTGGAGCATAGTATGCCCTCAAAAACTGTTAGCGGTGATTAAGGAAAACAAAGGCTGTATATACATGAGACAAGGTCTTGAAAGGGGCTTTGTGCTTCTGTAAGAAGGAAGTTGTGTGGTGGATGTCAAGCAGCAGGTCAAGTTCTCCACCCCTACTTCTGCCACCTCCTTCAAATACCCCATCCTCTGTCCTCCCATTAAAAGCCTTTCAGTCATTTTTTTTCAGAAGAGTAGTCGATTACTGAATCAATTTGAAAAATACTGCTCAGAGTACATAATGACTGATCTGAGACTGTTCTTTTCAATAAAATTAACATTTGCCAAGGGTTCAGGTCAGCCTCCAAACCAATTCTTTAATTTTCTAGTGCCCAGGTATGTGAAAAACGAAAACATTCAGAAGTCAAAAACAAATGGTTTTGTGTCTAGTATGCCCTCTCCACCCACTCCCAGCTCCCCTCTACCATCCCCATCATCATTTCAATTGTATCCAAAATCTTATGTGGAAAAAGTGCAGGGCTGGGGATCTAGCTCATGGCCTAAGTGCCTGCATGGCAAGCGCAAGGTCGTGAGTTCAATCCCCCGTGCCACCAAAAAAAAAATAGTGCAATCCAGAAGTCATATTTTACAGCTGATTTACACATCCCTTAAATGTGCCGCATTTAGCCTTGACATTGTGCCTTGTGCACCATAAAAATAAAGACATCAAGAAGCCTTTGGGGTCCTCGCTCTGCGGAAGCACTTCCTACCATATTTTTTGCTTCTCATTTTACTTCTTATTACTTTACGTGAAGCTGCAGCTCTGGGGACAACTGCACTCCCACTGTAAACCTCTATTATTGATCATGTACTTACATGGTTGGCAGCATTTTATGTAAGAGGAATAAATGATATAGTTGTTTCTATCCATTAAACTATACTGTTATCAAGGGATTGAAAAACTGCCCCGAACACAGCAATTATTTTTGTAGGTTCTGTAATGTTTAAATGTAATTGCCTAGTAATCTTGTATTTACTGTGTGGGCAAAGCATAGCTAGCTTCATGTTGGCACCTTATAAAATGTAAGGACATTTAGCATGTTTAATTCTCCGTTGTATTCCTTCTCTTCCTGCGTTTCTATTTCCCTGATGCTCCATCCCCAGGCAGTTGAGTGTGTGGTTTCCAAAGACTTCCCAAATGCTGTAATTTTTCCCCTCCACATTAACTCATCCTTGGAGATCAGTAACTTTGTACTTACTATGATGTGGGGCTTCTCAGGTTCCGGCCTTGAGGGAAGAAGAGTGGTGTCTCTGAGGTACGAAAGACTTTGCATGATTAGTGGAGCTCTGAAAGTGAACAAAACATGCCTGGTGAGCAAAGGCTCCAGCCCGGAAGAAGCTCAATTACAGTCAGGGGGAACTAGTCCTTCCTCAGCAGCAGCTGCCTCTGTCCACGTGTGAGCACACACGCAAGCACACGCCGCCCTCACGCCCATCCATATGTGAATTCTCTTTGGAAGCTCATTTGCTTCTTTTTACTCCCTTGTCTTTGTGGGTCCTAACCCTGGCAAACTTAAACCATATCCCTTGTGGTTTCAGTTCCCTGGATAAACCTTTTCTGACCCTGATTTAATTTTTTTAGGTCACCGATAGAGTAAGCCTTGAAACTTTTAAAAGACCTAGTATAACGGAACGATCCAAATAAAATAACTGGGAGCTTGTGTAAGATAAGGACAGGAGCTGTGTGAGCTTTTGACTATATGATATAGTCTGGGATCTTTAAATGTTCTGTTTCTCTTTGTAGGTGCCAAAGATTTGCACGGGAGATTTTAAACATGCTTCTATTATTGA
>RJWT010039275.1:0-12702 GCA_004365215.1 Cuniculus paca | reverse complement strand
TGGAGATAGGCAATACACGCACTATTTCCAGCTCACACAAGGCAAGGGAGTTTCAGAAATAGTGTCTTGGCAAGTAGGTGCAAAGTCAAATGCAATCCTCTGACCATTTGTTCCCCTGCACCACATTCAAAACCATTTGGCTAGAATCCAGCTGATGGACAGAGTACCACCAATTCTGAGCTACCAACTATACAGTTCTCTTTCCTTATGACACCTTGACCTCCTGTTATTAGTTCTGCAAGTTTTCCCATCCATTTTCCCAACACACTTCATCTCTGCTCCAGCCTCTTCAGCAGGAAAGAGAATTTCACCTATAATGGTCACAGAATCTGGCTTAAATGTGAATCCACAGAATAACTTCCTTTTATGTGTGGAGTTATAACCGCTTAGGTACTGTCATGTGTCCTAGGACCAGTTAACAAAGATCCAGACTCTGGAAGGAATTTTGTCTGCAGGAGAATTTTTGGAATGTGCCAATTTTGAGAGTAGGAGGGAAGTAGGACTGGGCAGCCGTTGGTTGGTGTGGATCTGAGAGACAGTTACACCTCAGAAGCTGTGACGGTGTATCGGAGATGTTCCAAGTGGGGACAGGGAACTGAGATTTTGCACCCTGGTACCAATCAGTAGCTGTAAATGGGCTGGCCCTGGAGAAGAAACATAACTGGAAAAAGGCAGATTCATTGTCTGTTCCTAAGAGATTAAAAATGACTCCTGGGGAGAGACTCAGCTATGAGCCTCCGGCAAGTGCTGCTCTGGAGAAATAGTAATGAGGGCCTTAGAATGGAACTACTGTCTTGGCTCTACTGTATCAGATATGGTGTTGAATGTGTCCAAGTAACAGTGAGAACAGTAGCTCCCATTTGTTGCATGTCATGTTACATTTACCACATTCAGAGAGAGTTAAGATTTACTCCTATTTATGCTTGACAAAAGAGCCAGATCCTTTGGAACATGAGATGCTGCCTCTTACCCTTATTTCAAAATAAACAATATGTCTAAGACTCACTTTTGCACTTTTCTGACAACTGAGTCAAATGCGTGTCAGTATACTGGATATTGCAAGGAAGGAAAAGGGCTACACCTTTCATAAGGTAGCCAACTTTATGGAGCTGTCCAAACCAACTCAGACTTCTTGGTTTTTCTATCAGTTTAACGGTTTCTTACTAATTCAAATGCTTCTTCAGTCTAATCAACCAGAATTGGTTGTGTCTTTCTACCCTTTAAGCTTGCAATTGTACAATTTTACTTATCCAACTCTTCAAATCTTCCAAATACTATTTAGTTCTTCCCAATGTCTGGCCTCCATTACCATCAAACCATACTCACTACCTTGTACAGGAAGAGATATCACTCTTCCAGATCATTATCTTATCAGCCTGGAGCCTATAATCAAAAGAAACAGGGAGTTGCCAAATAGTGGCAATATGAACAAAATCTGATTCCAAATGTATTTTATTTTATCAAAACATTCTAAGAAAACACTTAATTAAATTTTTCTGCAGATTCATCATCCACTATTACCTTACAGCAGTTACTTCTCAAATCACCTGAAGATAACTGACTTAAAGACATCTAGCAAAGAGAAAGATGTGTATTCCATACATACACAAATGTAAAGTGAAATAAGGAAGCAATTGTGATGAGAAATCACAGAAAAAGATAATATGCAAAATAAAGCATCTCAGTTTAAAAATGAAACTCTATTTTAATTTTTTTTACCGTTGTTACTTCTTTGTTATATCTATGTTAAATCTCTAGAGAAAGTAGAAACAAACTTTTTGTCATATTCTTACATTCTCACAGCTCATTGGGTATTTTAAAGTAGTATAAATGTAAGAAAGTACATTATTTCACAGAACGTGGAAAAGTTAGCTATAATGATGTAAAGATAAAAAGAAATATATACCATTTGATAAGTGTACAGAATACTTTAAGATTTTTGGTATTTATAACATATCGTCAAAAGCAGGCCGCAATTTTCAATCACCTTTTAGAATGTGTCATGTGCATCCTATAAAACTTTATAAATTATCAGTCCATATCAACAGCAAGTATATTTCCTCTAGTCAAATCAGAATAAGACTGCCATACATACATTTGTTTCTGGTAAGGAGCACATCTAGTTACTATCCTATGTATAACTGGAAAAGGTCTTATTCATCCTCACGTTTTAAAAGAGGTCTGAAAACAGAGTGACATCAGAAATATCAGAAATGTAGTAGACTAGAAGTTTCCAATGCCTGTCTCCTCAATAGAAATAGCAATTTAAACAACCACATGCAAAAGAGAGCTGAGGAATCTAGCTGAGAAACTGCAACACCTAAGTCAAGCACAGAATTATGAAAAGATGTGTCAAAGATGGTAGGAAGGGTGGTTCTCCATAATTCAAATCACCTTCCTCCAGGTCTTCCCATAAGATCATAGGAAAGGATACATGCTCATAGAGAAGAATAATAAATTGAGACACAACTTTGCTTATGCATTCCTCAGCATCTTCCCTGGTGAACCCTGGTTTGGATTCAGGCTCTAGACCAACCCTCATGGTTCTAGGTTCCAAGACCACCCCAGTCAATCCAATGCGAGTTCCTTTGCAGCCAGGCTGGCTCTCATGGCGTTCACCAAAGGCCTACTCCAATGTGAGAACAGACTCCATGGATTGAGGCTTCAGGCTAACCTCTAAGTACCTAGTTGCCAGGCTGATCTCAGTAGACCATAGCTCAGGTGCACCACCATATTCAAAGGTACCAGGTAAAGGTTTGGGTAATGGGCGCATCTATCCCCTGCCTGAGGGCTCCAACAATAAGACTGTCAAAGGACCATCAGATAGTCTCCCTGAAATCGCTGGTAGCCTGGCTAGTGAAGATTGGAAGGGCTACCAATGTCTTCAAAGACACAGGCATTAACATAAAGCCACAAAGATCACAAATAACTAGATAAATATGAAATCATTAAAAGAACAAAACAAGGCATCAGTAATGAACTTTAAATAAATTTAAATCTATGAACTGCTTCATAAAAAATCCAAAATAACATTCTCTAAGAAAAACAGAGAACTGTATTGGATCACAGAAAGTCATTTAAACAAAATCAGAAAAACAATATATAAAAAAGTGATACACTACATAAAATGCATAAAAATGAATGAAACAAATTAGGAACTTAAGAGCACAATTAATGAACTGAAAAATTCCATATAGTACTTCAATAGCAGACCCAATCAAGCAGAAGGAAGAATTAGTGATCTTGGACACAAGGTTGGAATTACTGGGTCTGAGGATCAAAAAAGGTTGAAAGTTGAAGAAGAGTCAATAAATGCTGTGAGACTTATGTAACACTATGAAGCCAATCAAGGTACACATGCTGGGCATCCAGAGGAAGCAGAGACAGAGAAAGTGGGACAATACACTCAAAAGAATGAAAGGAAAAGAAAGGCCAACCAATCAGCTCAGTGATCTTTCAGAAATGAAGAAGAGATAAAACCCTTCCTACACAAATAAAAAGTGAGAGAGTTCATCAAGTCTAGAGTTAACTTGCATGAAATTCTAAATCGAGTTATTCAAGCTGAAACAAACAAGTGCTAACAGCACGAAGGCATAAGAAAGTAAAGAATTTGTGATAAAGGTAACAATACAGTCAAATTCAGAACACCGTAATACTGTAATGGTGGCGTGTAATTACTTTTAACTCTAATGTACATATTAAAAACAAAATCACTAAAGATAACTGTACTTACAATAATGCATTAATAGTTGTTCAATATAAAAACATAATAGTGATATCAGTAATATAAAATGTGGGGAAAGGAGAAAAGATATGAGGTTTTGGTATGTAAAGTTAAACTGTTATCATGGTAGCACAGACTGCTATAAAGTAAATCATGTAAATCTAAAAAAACATATATACCTATAGTGAATACACCAAAGATATAAAGCATGCCATTGTAAATAATTATCAAATCATAAAGGAGGACTGCAAGAGAGAAAGAATGGAATAGAGGGACTGAAAAACAGAAAACAACAAAATGAAGAGTTAAGTGCTTATCTATCAATAATTACTTTAAATATATATGGACTAAATTCTGTGATCAAATAGCATAGAATAGTGGAATAAAGTTTTTTACAAGAAAATTCAACTATAATGTCACCTACAAGAGAACTCACATATGGGCTGAGTGTGAAGATAGAGATTAAGATAAGGCATTCAAATGATAACTAAAAGAGGGCAAGATAGCTTACTTATATCAGACAAAAAAATATCTGCAAGTCAAAAATTGTCACCAGGACAAAGAAAGTCATTATATAGTGGCAAAGAGGTAAATTCATCTAGAGGCTAAAACATTATGTGTATACCCAACACTGTTACACCAAAATATATAAAGAAAATACTAACAAAACTAAAGGTTGAAAGACAGCAATACAATGGTAGTAGTAGATCTCAATATGTTCCTCCAACAAAAATTAAATAATCATGACAGAGTCAGTAAAGAAAAAGAATATTTGAACACGTTAAACTACAGTATATGGAGCCACAAAAGACCATGGATAGTTAAAGCTATCTTTAGAAAAAGGGACAAAGCTGGAGGCACTGTATTTCCTAATTTCAAATTGTATTATACATTTGTATTATAAATCTATAGTAATAAAAGCAGTATGGTACTAGAATGTAACTGATACAAAAAATATAGAGACAGGAAAGCAAAGTGGAAAATCCTATATAATATATGGTAAGTTAATTTTTAAAGAAGTTGCTGAGAATATGTAGTGAAGAAGGATCATCTCTTCAAAAAATGGTCCTGGGAAAACTGCATAACCACATAAGAAAATAGATGCATGTCTTACACTATACACAAATGCCTACTGTAAAAGAGTTAAAGATTTAAAAGTAAGTTCTGCAAACAAAGCTAGTAGGAGAAAATACAGGGGGAAAAGGTTATTGACATTGGTCTGGAAAACAGTATTATTTTCTGTTTATGACCCCAAAAGAATAGGCAACAAAATAATAATAATATTAATATTAATAGGTAGAGTTACATCAAATTACAAACTTCTGTGTAATAAGGGAAACAGATTATCAGAGTGAAGAGACAACCTATGAAATGGGAGAAAACATTTGCAAACTATACAACTGATAAAGGGTTAATCAAAGTTGTATAACAAATACAAAGAACTCAAAAGCAAAACATCTAACCTGATTTTAAAAGGGTCAAGAATCTCTGTAGACATTTATCAAAAGAAGACACACATGCATGACCAATAGATGTATGAGAAATGATCAACTTTTACAAATCATCAGAAAAAAACCCAAAACCACAATGAGATGTTAATTTGTTCATCTTAGGATGGCTATTATCAAAATGAGAAAAGATAAGTATTGGGTAAAATGTGGAGTAAAGGAAATACTTGTTCCTTTATTGATGAGAATGTAAATTGGTGCATCTATAAAAAAAAGGGAAAAATTAAAAACTCAAAAAATTAAAAATAAATCTCAAAAATTTAAAAATAAAACTACCAAGCAATCTCACCTCTGAGCATATACCAAGAGATATAAAATCTACATGTTGATATCTGTACTCCTGTACTCATTGCAGCATTATTCACAATAGCTAAGACATAGAATCAATTTAAACACCTATCAATGGAATAGAAAAAGGAAATATTATAGATAGATAAGTAGGTAAGCAGATACATAGACAGAATGCGATATTATTCAGACTTAACAAAAATAAAATTGTATCATCTATGACAACATTGAAAAAACTGAATGATGATATGTAAAATGCAACAGGGCAAGCACAAAAAACAAATATTACAAGGTTTCACTTATATGTGCAATCCAAAAACATTGAACTCATGGAAGCACAAAGAAGAGTCTATGTTGCCAAGAAATGTGAGGGAAATGGAGAGATTTTGGAGAAGGTACAAAGTTTCACAGATGTAGGATGAACAAGTTCTGCAGATAGCATGATGATTATAGTTCATAAGAGTATATTATATATTCGAAATCGGCCAAAAGAATAGATCTTAAACGTTTTCAACACACATATGCAAGGTAACTCTGTGAAGTGATGAATGTGTTAATTGGTAATCATTGTATATGTTTATCAAAACATCATATTACATCCCTGAAATTTATATAGTTTTTATTTACCAGCTGCCTTCAGTAAAGCTAGAATAAAGAAGTCTGGAAAGAATGATATTAAAGATAGGAAGAGATAATTCCATTATATTCACATAAAGATATGAAATATGTCAATGTACTCAAAAATTAAAATTTAAAACCCAAAGTACTAGATAATAAAAACAAATTCAAATCATTAACAGATTAAACAAATTTTCTGAACTGAAATCAATCTTCAAAAATATGTTCGTTCATGAATTTGAGTAAGATATTCAGGTCTGTCTCAAATGACTAACATTTATGCATTGATGTATTAGGTTTTAGATACCATTTCTTAAAAATACCTGCATATGAATCAACAAAGTTTTCACTCTAAAGCTTTCACCATTAATATTGGCTTTAAAGTGCGCTAAAATCATCAGCATAAATCAATATTATTCAGTTTCTTTTCATTTGCTTTAGGTTTAGATGTATTAGGAAGAAAATATTTTCAGAGTTCTTTAAAGTCTACTCCATGCATTTGTTACTGTTTTGTACCAGGGAATCTGATTTAAGTTATTCAGACAAAAATGAGTTCACACAACAATAACAACAGCAATCACAAAAAGTACCTTTTATCATACCCGGAGTCCTGTAGTTTGTTTTATCATATCCCACCTATTTTCGTGACTTTTGGAAATTGTTCTAATTCAGTTAGTATCTAAAGCAAATAGCTCTCACCAACTCTCCTAAGCAGTGGGTCCTTCATTTGTCGCTATAGCAACCCCTCTGCAAAGGCATTTTATTCTAGTTCTTCAGCCTTACCCCCTACACACTGACCAAACGCACCGCTATGCTCCGGGTGCCAACCTTTCTAGGGGAGCCGCTTTCACTTCGATTTATAAAAAGTGCTTAAGATGCACTTCAGTGAAAAAGAGGACGCATTTTTCATTTGATATTTAGGAACTAAAGCATTTTGATCATGTTAAAATCTCTGTATTAATTTGATTATGACAATAATTTCACAATATCTATATGTATCAAATCATCGCATTGGTTACCTTAGAGATACAGTTTTTGTTAGTGATACACTGTATATTAGCTATTCTTATTCTCTTATTATTTTACTATGAAATTTTGTTTAGTTTTATTTCATAAAATAAAAAATTTTAAGAAATGGAATTGACAAAAATTTGAAAAAGATAAAGAATGTTAACTATTCTAATGATTCATAGGAAAAAGTCTTAACCTTCAATAAATGCATGAAAATAATGAACTTCAGTAGTAGACTCTGGGCTTTGGGATTACAAGAGATCCGACTTGAAATGTCAGAATCACCACTTAATGTGAGACCTTACAAAGATGAGTTAGCCACATGTTCCTCAGTTTATCCATTTGTAAACCAGAAGTGCAAATGATATCAAAGTCTCATACACGGTAAAGGTTTAATTAACTATTTTAGAGAAATGCTTTTTCCAAAATGTTGTCACACTGTGTTTATTCATCCTTAAATGTTAGTTATTGTTATACTTGTCCTTAGTATTACTGATTTAATTGTGATAGCAACAAAAAAATCCAAGTGAAGGGTATGGGAAAGACAATTTTTTTCTTTTATATTGTTAGTAGAATATGCGTTTAACAAAGGGAGGAAAGCTAAGATGTTTCTATAAACCAGGAGAAACTTGATTATTTACATGGTTCTTTTGCCTTTACCTGCTTCTTAACTCTCAGAATTAGGGTTTCATGGGAAGTTTAGGGATTCCAGCATGTATTTACTGAACAAATCTGACTGAGTAGGTTTAATTCAGTTTGGTATGTCCAGGACAACTAAATTAATTAATGATGGGAAATAAAGTCATCCCTAACTTTTAAGAGCCAGGCATAACAAGTAGTCCTCACCTTTGAGAGTTAACCAGCTCCTTCCCTAGATAGAGCAGCTTGGCTCGTGCAAC
Source organism: Cuniculus paca (assembly GCA_004365215.1). Classification (NCBI taxonomy): domain Eukaryota; kingdom Metazoa; phylum Chordata; class Mammalia; order Rodentia; family Cuniculidae; genus Cuniculus; species Cuniculus paca. Next base: position 4,654 of record RJWT010039275.1, on the reverse strand, counting down.
AATTTGAAGTCAGTGAAAAGCATGCACTTAGCACTACTATGTATTCACTGGTACAGTTATTTCATTCTTTGTACTTGCTATGTCTCTCCTCACTTGGTAATTCTACTTTGGACATTGAATCTTCAACCACATTGTTCTTAAGATTCTCACTTATTTTCATTCATGATTCAGAAAAGAGTGGAAAGCTGCTAAACTTCGTATCACTTTAAAGTCTCCTCTTATTCAGACAAGTTCCCTGCTGAGAAGGAAAAAAGGCACCTCTAAGAAAACTGGTTCTGAGAAACTGAAGGAGTTAACAGAAATATTATAATTTTCAGTTGTATTACAAGGAGGATTTCTCGTCCTTCCAAATTTCTCAGGTAAATTTTATTTCCTTTGGGTTAGCAGCTACTCAGTGCCAAGTATGGGTAAGTTGCTGTGGGGATGAAAAGTTAGAATCAGAAGAGCTGAAGCCCTTAAGGAGAACCAAATTTCTTAAGTAATTTAAGAAACACTTATTTCACACAAATTATGTGCAAGGCAGTGACTAGGCACATTGGGCACTTGGGGGCAAGAAGAAAAAGGAAGATTCAGAATCTAAACCTCACATTCATGTAAACCTAGTTCCCCTACATCCATGACAAGTATTTTTTTTTTTTCCCAACAGTGCTGCATGTATGGAGGAGCAGTTCAGAGAGGAAGGGTCAGGAAAACCTAGCAGGCCCTGTTCATTATTGTAGTGCTTCCCAATATTGACCCTGTCCTGTGTTTGTGTGTGTGTGTGTGTGTGTGTGTGTGTGTACCAGAGGCAGGCATCTCAGCCCATCCAGACCACAGTGAAAGGCACTGGCTTGTTTGAAAATAGCACATTCTCTCCTCTCACACTGGTATAAACAACCAGCATGACCTTCCTTTTAATTTTTGGTTTGTTCTGTCAAGGGCAAGGTTGTATCTTTTCAGGAAGAAACAACAGCAACTTGGAGAAAAAAATAACCACTTAAAAAATAGCAGCAACAAAGGAGTGGGATGGGAAAGAGATATAAGGGAACACAGGAAGATTACAGAGCAATCAAATATAGATTGAGAAGCAATTTTAGCCCAACCCACCACCTACCAAATTAAATTAAAAGCGTGGCTAAAGTAGCAGTCTTGGCACTAACCACCAGATTTACAGTGCTGTGGGATAAGGCTTAGTGGAATTATCAACACAGCGCAGATGCCAAATGGACATCAGGCCGGAAAGGGAACCACAGATGTACTTTCAGAAAGGCGTCTTTGAAGGATTCCTCCATATAGTACCTGGCCAGACTCAAATCTTCATTTTACAAACAATGTCAGTCATGGAAATGACTCTGATTATTTAGGGGTATAATCTCAGTGGGAGAGAAATAATTTATTTTTGTACCACTGCAAACTATTCCTTGTTTTTCTATATATTATTATTTCAAACTTTTCATGTGTTTAAGGTGTATAACCAAATATATGTACATATATAGAGTGTATAACATTATATGATGTATCTGGTGAAATAATGACTGTACTCAAAGAGTTATCTTTGTGTGTGGTAAGAACAAGTAAAATCTACTTTCAGCAAATTTCCAGTTTATAAAACGATATTATTCCCTATAGTCATCATACAAAAATCTTAGATCTCTAGACTTATCCCTACTTTGTACCCTGTGACCTGTACCTCCCTATTCACCCCATTCCCCCACACCTGGTAACTATCATTCTTCTCTGTTTCTACGCATTTTACTTCTTTTACGCTTCATGTATAAGTGAAATTTATGCAGCTATTTTATTCCTAATTGGCTATTTTACTTAGTATAATGTCCCCCAGGATCATCCACATTGTCAAAAACCATCTGAGTCTCCTTATTTTGAAAAGCTGAATAGTATTCCACTGTATAGATTCTGTATGCCTTTATCAATTTGATCCTAGATGAATGAACTGTTAAACATTAACCTTTGATAATGCTAACTCTTCAATGAAACAGATTTTCTTGCTTTACAATAATATAAAATTGTGCATTGCTTTGTTTTCCTAATCTATACATCTCATACTTTTTGACAAAGATCTTTATTAGTGGGTTGTTCACAGTCCTATAGTGCAGTAAAATATGTTTAACAGATTATTTGGAAGCTTCTATTGAGTCTTTTTCTCTCCATTTCTCCCATTTACTCCAAACATCTGCTGAAACAAAAGCAATAGAAAAGAAAAAAAGAACAAAAGAAGACAGAAGTTTTAATTTCATGTTGCCTTTAGTCCCAGGTTCTTCTGTTAGCTAAATGTCAACTAGTTATTATAGCAGGAACTTTGCATTTATAAATTTTTGTGCAACAATCAAAGAAAAATGATTTTTATTAAATTGGATGAAAAAGCTTGTGAGGCATTTTTTAATAGAAATACAGGAGGTTTAACTCCCTCATGAAGATCATCTCAGATATGAAAAAGACGAAAATAATGGGTGAGGGGAACACAAGGCTGTGGCCTCAAATGTGAAAATATAATAGAAGCTGAATTACTTAGTGCATGGTAAAAGAAAAGGAACACATCACAGAATGGGATGGAAGAAGCATTCCACAAAGAGATTCTAGTTTATTTCAACAAAAATAAAAATATTATTTAATGAATGGTTTAGGGAAACTAGACATCGTACTTCAGAAAAATTCATTTAGAACACTTTTCATCAAGCTAAATGCATAGTTTAGGGAATTAAAGTAATGAAGTTAACTATAACAACTACCTGAAAATACAATAAATATCCATGCTTATTAAACAAAGACAGATAAAAGAGGGATAAATTTCACTGAACACTCAAAATATTATAAACATAAAGGCAAAGAGCGTACTGGGGAGATATTTGTAAAAAATATGGGTTAAGTTTTTAAATAAAGTCAAAGAGGAAAACTTTAAGATCTACAGTTAAGCTATCATATGAGCCAAGAACTCACAAAATGACTTTTAAAATATGTGAAATAAAGTTTAATGTTATTTATATTAAAAATGGAGATTAATGACATCAGACTAAATCCAGGGCTAATTTTCCAACAAAAAGATTTTGAACTACAAAATGCTTCTATTTTTGAAAGCCAGCATTTTCAATTACTGAAATAAAGATTAAGCAACATTAATAAATTAGCTCTTTATCTCTCATGGTCTCAGCATTATCATACATCAGTGGTTCTTGAAGTGAAAGGGCAGCAGCATCACCTGAGAAATTGACAGAGCGACGAATTCTTGCCTGGATCAAGACCAGTCTGCTTTAATGATTGATCAAGATCAGTCTGCTTTAAGGATGCACAGCTGAGACTGGAGTCACTGTAAGAGTCTTAAGCAGTAGAGAGTCTGTGGTGTAGGGGTTAATTAACAGTATGCATCCAGACTTCCTGGCTTTGGGTCAACCTGCACTTCTGGGGCCAGTTACTCAGGGTCTCCATCTTTCAGTTTCCTCATCTGTAAAATGAGGATGATAATGGCACCTGCTTCAGAAACTTGTTGGTTGCATCACACAAGTTAGTATTTGAAGAGCACAGGAAACAATAGTCAGGGTACAATTTAGGTAATTGTTAAATAAAAATAATACCTTTTAATCTCAAGGATCAAAGACCATGTTAAAAGTGTTTTTTAAAGATAACTTTGCTAAGCCGGGCGTGGTGGCTCACGCCTGTAATCCCAGCACTCGGGAGGCTGAGACAGGCGGATCGTTGTGAGTTCGAGACCAGCCTGGGCTACAAAGTGAGCTCAAGGCCAGCCTGAATGGCATAGTGAGACCCTGTCCCAAAAAACAGGGCTGGGGATCTAGCTCAGCAGTCTAAGCGCCTGCCCGGCAAGTGCAAACTCGCAAGGTCGTGAGTTCAATCCCCAGTGCCGCAAAAAAAAAAAAAAAAAGATAATTTTGCTAGTGAAAATGACTATATTTGCATATCTGTAGCAAGAATAGGAAAGTTGGTAATAAAAATATTATTTTGAAGTGATGAGAAAATAACGAAGGGAAAAAGGATATACACAAGTTGCAACCAAAATGTTTTCAAATATTCTGACAAGTGAGGGCCATGAACTTAATTAATTCAGAGATCTTCTTGGAGATAAGCCTGAACTGTGAATTTGCGTGCTCAGTCTAAAACAATTTTGGAATATAAAGCATCTCTCTTTAATGGCAAATATGTGCTTATTTAACTTTCTATGTTAATGAAATGGCTACAAATAGTAGAAACATGACTTGACATTATACTTTGATGAAAAAAGTATTCCTTATTAAGTTATAGGTGATCCAAAAATGATTTTAGACTATTAATAGACTGTTTTGGTGATTTTAGTCTTCTTAATAACAATCACTCTTCTGTTTTACAATTTAACAAAATAATTTATAAACAAAGGTACAAGTCTAGCAGTTAGTTCAGTGTTGTCTAGACTCTGTCTGACAACTCTATTAAATTCTTCAGTTATTCAGGTGTTAATAGTTAAACAACTTATGTAGTTTCAGCCAAACAAACAAAAAATATTATATTTTCTCTATTTTTACTGCTCTTGCTCAGTACTAAATAACATAATATAGAAGTGCACTTACTAATACTTCCCCTAAATTGTGTAGACATATGGTTACCCAAAATACATCAAAAATTATTTTGTTATGTTCCCAAAGAAATCCTTTGAGTCTCTGCCTATATATAT
>RJWT010039274.1:0-12702 GCA_004365215.1 Cuniculus paca | reverse complement strand
CTTTGTTTGTTTTGTTTTGTTATGTTTTATTTTGTTTCTACTGTTTTAGTTTGTTGTATTTTGTTTGATTTTACTTATCCCTGATGGTATGGGCAGGTATACTGCAGATAACACGAGCCATTATGGTAGCCTTACTGATTGCTTTTTACCCTGTTTAAAAGTCATGTACCATGTTCATTGCCTTGTTTTGATTGACTTTACTTTGTTTTGTTTTGTTTGTATTCTTTTCAAAATAAAAAAAAAGAGAAAAAAAGAAATAGTTGATTGGGTTACAAAATTTAAGCACAAAAAAATTATCAATCAAACAATGAAAGCACAACTTTTTTTTGGATGAACAGAGATTAGTACTATAGCTATCTATCTTGAATATACATACATATAATATACATAGATACATATAATTATACATACATATAATCTTTTTCCTTCTTCCTTCTATTCTTTCCCCATCCCAACTGTTCTCTCCTTTTGAGCACTTTCTTTAGCTTTTATTATCACATTATCTATTGTACATTTGGGATCCCATTACTCTTTCAGTTTTTTTATTTTTTTTTTTACACTAGGGAGACAATACAGCATTTACAAATGTGAGTTTAATTTATTTCACTTACGAGTATGGTCTCAAGTTGCTTCCATTTACCCCTAAAAGCCTCAAGATCATCCTTCTTTATAGCTAAGTAATATTCCATTGTGTAAAAAAACACGTCTTTTTTATTCATTCTGCGGTTGATGGGCATTTGGGTTGTTTCCAAGATTTAGCTATTACAAATTGTACTGATACAAACCTGGATGCACCTATATTGCTGTAGCATGACATAACAGAAACTCGCTGTATAACTACCTTAACTATCCTGTATGTATGTATATTTTTTCCCTTTACCCATTCTTCCTTTCCCCCATCACATTTGTCCCTTCCCTTGTATGGTTGCTTCCCAAGTCACAGTAGCCATTGTACACTTCTTTTTATTTCAAAGAGAAGAAAGAAAAAACAGAAAAATCAAGATGCAAACAAACATCAAAAACAATGACAAAAGCAAAATAACAGCAACGACAAAAGAACAACTATAGCTATATAGGTTTTCAAAACAAGATGACACTAATTTAACAATGGTTGTTATACTGTATATTGCTATCTTCAAAATAGTTGCTCAGGTTACCAGAAACAGGAATGAAACAAAACAGTAAAACAGAATAAAACATTGGATTTCAAAAACAAGGCAGAAGGAAATCCTCACAGTTGCCACAATGAACATTGCCACCCTCCAAATAGATGCCCAGACCACCAGCCCCAGGCCTGCAAAGTCAATCAAACAACTTAAGGATCAAGGTATTCCTCTCATCTCAGTTGCTACCTTACCCTGAGTCCTCTGAATCAGCCAGTTGCTTATGGGGTGAGCTGGTGGTGGGGTGCTCTTCTGGTTTCCGACCCCGTAATCTGGCTGGTTCACAGGAGGGCCTGGTTTGTTCTCTTGCTGAGTAGTCTCCTCCCGATCCCCATGGCGCAGCCTGGCTCACGGGAGCTACAATGTAGTCTTAAGGGCAATATGAACTTAAGAGCAGAAAAGTCTCTAAATTTATAACATTGACTATTTCACACAAAGCTCTATTTGCATATCAACAGATTTTAGGATTTTTTTCATTGATACATCTCTATTTTACATTTTAAAGGGTATACAATGATGTGTGTGAGATAATAATAATGCAATGGCTGCATGTGTTGATATCTTATAAGCTTACTGATATACTTTCAAGTTTAACATGGATCATTTAAACTTCTCCACAGCATTATGGATAGTCACTATGATAGCTGCCGAATTCCAGGGCTGCCACTTGTATGGGTGTACATGTGTATATGTCTGTGTATACGTGGGTGTGTATGAGTGTGTGTGTATGAGTGTGTGCATGTGTGCGCGTGTGGTACTTCCTCCAGCCATACATTGTGCACAACCTCCACACTTGTACCTAGAGGCCCTAATTATTGTTATTTTCACATTACAAATGAGGAAAAAAGGTCACAGAACAGGCAAAAAAAAAATTTAAAGTAAAACACAACCGAGATTCTCTTCTTTGAGGTAATATTAAAACCATGTTGAAAATAGCAATAGGAGGTAGGATTAAATTCATCTTTTAAATAGCAACCACACTTATACTGGTATTAACTATTAAAGTACTGATATCAAATTTGGCAAGTCTGAACTTATTCCTGGGCACCTGCCTTCAAGTGGATGATAAATCCTTCATCTACCCACCAGCAGCCAGGCATAGTTAGGAGAATCCCTTCTGAATTCTCATAATGCTCTGGGCATATCTGTTATTACATCATGAATCATATAGATAGGAATTGTTTAACATATTAGTTCCTTCCTGAGAATCTGAGGGTCTTAAGGTCTATCCTTGTATGTTAATCTAGCAATTAGCACATAATAGATATTTTACTAATTTTGAAGAATTAAGGAAGGGAACATTAGGTTTCATATGAAAGTGGATGCTAGATTTAAAAATTGGTTTTCTGTCAATCACATTTCAGAAACAAAACCTCCACACATTTCAGAAGTCAAACTGCAATACAATAGAGAAGATGTTATTTGACAGACAAGGCAGCTTTTTATAACTTCCTTATCTTGAAATCTTGGAGTGGAACTGTATGATTATTTGGCAAAAAAAGACATATCATGTTCCTCACATTGAGACAAACTTAATAAAAAATATTTTTTGTGATACTGGGGGATTGAACCCAGGGCTACAGCCTTAGCCCTTTTAGAATTTTTTATTTTGAACAGGGTCTCCCTAAATCGCTAAGTTGTGTTTTCTAATTATAGTTCTTTTTGTTCATTTTCTCCAGTCTGGGCTCAAGATAAAACCAAAGAGCCAGAGCTGGTGCCAATTAGAATTTAAGAGCCTTTATTAGCCAACTGGCAACTGGACAGCAGGACCCACACAGGGAACCACTGTGCAGTGCTGAGTGAAGGGAGAGCCAGGTATTTATGTACTATAACCATACCCCCGGTGACAATGGTTACAATCAAACATGCATCCATGATGTCCTGGTTGCCATCCCCGTTGACAATGGTTGTAATTACACGTACATCTATAACATCTTGGTCCATCCCCATTGACAATGATTACAATTACACATACATCCATAACATCCTGGTTGGCATACCTGCTGGGGCACGGTGCACTGAATAGACCTGAGAATACGGAACTAAGTTACATTCTCAAAGGGGGGAGTAGCCTTGCAAGCAAGGGAGTGGGGAGGTACAGACAGGGTTCAGTAGTTTTTCTATTATGTTAGCCTATAACATGGGCTAATTGGAATAATCTGGACTAATTTAATATTGCAGAAAAAAATATTCATCTATAATGTAGGATCAACTACTACCAGAATTTTTTTAAGGCAATTTAAAGCAGTAGTTGTCTCAAATTCTTCCAAGTGCCATCTGCTTCTAAAATATCCTCTATATTTTTGGGGGGGACAGAATAGTTTCCACTAGTTTGAGATTTGGAGATGAAGGAATTTAAGCAGCGAGGACCGCTAACCTGTCTGATCAGGTTTCTCGGAGACTTGGCTGGCTGCCACACAGGCACAGTCACCAGCGGAGAAAGTTAGGTTTATCAACTTGGTGCATCTGATACATGTTAGAAACTTCAAGAACATGACAGCTTTGGGGCTAGGGATGCAGCTTAGTGGTAGAGCACTTGCCTAGCATGCATGAAGGCTTGGGTTTGATTCCTAGCACCCTGCAAAAATAAAAATACAACATTTTAAAGCTTTGAGACCATAGCTCTGTGAAAGTAAAACTGGGAATCGAGTTCATTATCTCCTTGGGAGTCTGTCTTACGTGAAGCATTCGAGGAAGCAAAGATGTTATGGTTGGTTTCAGAAGTGCCACTTTGTACCTTTGATTATTGTAACAAGGTGCTCTGTAATTTCATGTGTCTCAGAGATTGACAAATCGAGCTTTCAAATGTTCAATATTATACATGTATATTTACTGTATATATGCTGGGAAACTTGAATTAAATCTGCCACCCATGATGGAACAATGGTGCGATTTGATCTCACTTTGTAATGGTGCCAAGCAATGCTGAGCACTCACAAAATATTAGTAGGTATGAGCCTGGACAAGCAAATCTAATGAAATTATAAGATCAGAATTCACTGGTTCCAACATATGTCTTCAAGGAGAAAGGGAAGTGTCCTGTGAACATACAACACAGGAGGGCTGCGAAGGTATAGCAAAAACAATAGAAAAACCATCCCCAGAAACCAGCAAATGACTGACTTGAAGGTTACGTATATAAATAGCATCATTATTGCTTGTCCAGACTGAGGGGATGATCTAGTGTGCTGGTTAAGAAGGAAGTTTGTCTCCTGAATTGCATTACTTGTTATAGTCAGGTAGGGTTCTTAAAAAATACTTGCTGATTTAGGGCACAGAATCATGATCTCACCCATCTACCCTCACATCAATTGAGGACTTGTCATGAACAGAGAGAGAGGGAAATCATTGTATCACTCATGCAAATTTTCTGTAAATATTTCCCAAAAAAGGTAGAAAAATGTAATTTCTCTATGCTTCCATTTATCAGCTACACAATCTGGTTCAAGTTCTTTGCTCTTTTGAAGGGAATCTCTGGATTTCCTAATCTATAAAATGAGAATCAAATACTGGTTGCAACTTCAAAGAAGCCAACAAAATAATAAATTTAAGTTATTAACAGTTTGCTACAAGTCTTACAAGTCATTTTCTACTCATTGTCAATTACAAGCAGCTGATTACTGACATGATACCCATTATGGTTATATAATCTTTATTAAATAGCCATCGGCATTCAGTGATATTCAGTTTTTATAAATGTACACTTTGTAAAACAAGCTGTTATGGAAATAGTGTTTAATAATAAAACAAATGTATTTGCACAAAGATATTTATTACCTGAAACAGAATGGATTGTGCATTTACCAAACACTAACACTGATTAAAAAACTAGATCAGTAGGAACTTCTCAAAAAACATGAGAGACAAAAACAAGAAGCAAAATGATGTTTAAGTTTTCCTAGATGCAGCCGAAATGTTAATAATTGTCTTGTCCTGTGTAGCGCATGAAACCCTTCATTGCTATCATTGTGTCACGGAGCAGGGAAAAATATTTTCTTAACAGAGAAAATGAGTATCAGCGCCTCCTCTTGTGTAGGCTGACACTCATGTAATAATTAAGACCAGTGTTATTTCATCCTTACAGGTGTTATAATTTCCCTAGCAGTTTTAGTGTTCTAATTTTAATTCTATCAAGAAATATTTTGACAAGCTGACAATAGTTAAATATGTTAAAATAGGTGAATGATAGGTTGCTTTTACCTTTCAGGCACTGATAATATTAACTTATGAAGACAATCTGTGGAGCGGGTACCTGCATCCATATTTTGTAGGATGAAAAAGAAAGAGATTAAATATTTTCACAGCTTTCTGAGGAACCCAGTTTTAGAATGAATCAGAGGAGCATCAGGACTGACCAGTGGCCTTCTGAAGATTCATCTTTTGTAGAGAGCTGCAAATTCAGAACGCAAAATCCACTCAGAGCTAAAAAGCACTTCAAATCCAGCCAATTCCCTCGATGAACTAACTTCCCATGGGACCATGTACTGTTGTCCTGTAGAAACTCAGGTGAAAATCGTATACTGCCGGTTGAGAGATTTTAAAATCTGAAGTTTCAACTTTTGCCTAGGTTACACAGTATACTCCTACAGCATCCTGTTTATGAAATTCTAATTTCAAATAACCCAAGTGACAACATACATTACTGTTCAAATTTCACACCTCTGGGAATGAGTGGGGATGAACCAAGACCATCTAAGTAAACCAGAATGAGGGATTTTATTCAGAATAAACTTTCCATAAGCTGCTGACTTAGTGGTACAAAACAGAAAGCTGCATTCTCTTCAAAGATGTTTATTATTAGGGGGCCAATCACTCATCTGTGAATAGAACTATTATGGTACTATTAGCATACAGGGAATTTCATGATTCTTAAAAGAACAATGTAGGTAAACATTAAGGTAAAAGGCTACCATTGTTGGAAGCCATCTGCCTTGAGCTCTTTTAACAAAGTTGTTAAAATACCACAACATTTACTCAAAGATCAGTAAGCCCAGAATGTCTACTACAAGATAAAGTCTTAGTAGCAATTCCTGAGACTTTACATGAGTAAATATTTTGCCTCACATATTTGATGAAAAATTAATCAAGACATTATCTTATAAGAAAGGCAAATAAGAATACCGGATCCTACACAATGCATTTTGATTTAATACTGAGGAAGAAGGAATTTTCCAAAGGTAGCATTTATATGTAAGAATTATTTCTGGAATGAATACATTGTATATGGAGCAATGAATTTAATGGAAAAAAATCTAAACATTACTTGTAGCATATTTGTGTCATTTTTCACAGATCATCAAAATGGTATAAGAGGCTTCAGGCCATTACAGAGGGACCGTGGAACTAGGAGTCAGAAACGGTTGCGCTTACACTCAAATTTTATCAGTTAGCAGATGACTGACAGGGAAAAATGACCTTTTGAAAATATAGTTAGGTGCCTGTTTGGTATCTATTCCTTCCTTCCTCCTTTCTCAACAAAACCCTAAGCTTGTTCAGGTGCACACTTACCCTCCTTGGAGACCCTGTGTACCTAGGGTAGGACTAAATGTGAAAGTTACATCAACAAGCCATTTGTCATTGATTTTCTCAGGAATGGGAAGGTGGTCCATTTGAGCCAGAAAGAAACAAGGACAAGTTTGCTGGGGCTTTAAGGAAAGTTCTCCTTGCTGCTTCTGAGATAGTCCTGAAGAGACCCTCTCATCTTCTCTGGGCTTGTGCAGATGACCAGATTCAAGATCTGCATCGCTGCACTGTTCAACAGTCAGTCTAAGGATGCTGTCCACGTCCAGAGGTCAGCTAGGCAGAGGACTCACAGGGGAATGAAGCCAGAACCTATAAGCCACTGTTTAGCTTCTCTGTCTCTGGACTTTAGGTCTTTGGTCCAAAAATTCTTAAGAGTTTGAGCCATATTTGGTGGGGCATTCCAATATTTTAAGCCAAAAGTCCTCTACTCTTCCCGTGAAAATCAGATGGACAGCTACCTTGAAAATCTGCAAGAACCCATATAAAGTCTTGCATACAGTGTTTGGCACAGGACAAGCTTTTAATAATACCAGATTTGGAGTGAGAGTTGCCTGCACATACTGGAATTCACTATTAACTTTGTTAACAATGAACTCAGACAAATCTTTGATAGCTTTTATTTTTTTGATTGCTTGCATTTCTGTATCAGATGAGATTGATGGTATTAGCCTCCAAAGGACACATGATAATAACTAAGAATTTTAAATCTCTTTGAGATCCTTAAAGATAAATAATAGAAAAATAATGCAGCAATATTTTATTGGATTCCACACACACAAACACCCTGAAAACCCAGAAGACAAATTAATTTATCACACTAAATGCTCTTTTCAAAAAGAACTTAGTATACAGTATGTTGAATACTTGCAAGATTAAAACAAATACAACACAACATAGTAAAAATTCATAGAAGACTTATAGAAATCAAATAAACAAATGAAAATATACTTAGTCAGAAGGGAAATATAAATTAAAAGCACAAGGAGATACAACTATACACTCAATAATGAATTAAAAATTTTAAAGTCTAAAATTTAAAAGACAGAATAAAAAAGACTGACTAGACTAAATTTTGCCCAGGAAATTTGAGATTTCATTTTGGCAACTGCAACTGGGTACCCTTCTGACACAACATGAAATGTTACAACCACTTTGGCAAATACTTCGGTAGTTTTTTAAAAAATGTTTGACATACATTGACCATGTGACCTAGCCATTCCAGTCCTAGATATCTGCTCCAAGGGAATTGTGTGTTCACACAAAGACTTGTAGATGAGCATTTACAAGAACTGTATTTCTAACAGCAAAAAACCAAAGACAACTAAAATGTACATAAATAGCTTAATGGATAAACAAATTGTGGTACACTCGTGTAACAGGATTCTACTCAGCAAATAAAGGAACTATTAATACTCAAACAACATAATGTGTCTTAATATTACCAGTTGAATGAATGGGCAAGACAAAAATGAATGCACACAGTTATGATTTCAATTATATAAACTTTTTAAAAAATGTAAACAGTCTTTAGCATAAAAAGATAAATTAGTCTATAGAAAAGCAGATTGAGGATTTCCTGGGGACTAGGGTGGAATAGACAAAGAGAAATAAGAAGAAACAGTCATAAAGTAGCACAAGAAAACATTTAGGGGTAATGGATATCCACATTATATTAACTGTGGTACTCACTTTATGGGTATACAAAGGTCAAAACTTTACAAATTGTACACTTTAATATGTTGATTATATGTCAATTATATCTAATAATATTGACTTTCCTTTTCACTTGATAACTGCATACTAGAAAAAGAGGCTTTAGAACCAGTTTAAGTACTAGCCCTACTCTTACAAAACAACCTTACAAAAGATACCTACAGTTTTGAGTTTCAGATTTTGTGTTGATTTATATGTAACTAAAAGCATTTTATGTGAGAATAAAAATATATTTAATGGCTCAAAGGCTTGCTGTATCAGATATAATAGTAATGTTTAACAGTGTTAAACATAAAAACATATAAATTAGCCCTAAGCCAACTCCCTTACCTTTTCCTTAATGGATATATAGATTGTGCTCGCTCTATCCTCTAACATGTATATACGTATGCAGGTACTTGCCTTAAAATAGATGATACAGTGCTAGAGCACTTATTTTCTTTTATGCTAAATTTTAAAGATCTATCTTTCCTGCTCTTTAAATACATGTAAGTTGCTTCTAAATGGTATACTGGTTTCCACATTAGGTAGTCACCACACAGCCTAAGAGACGGACCTGTGTGCATCCAATTGTCTGTTACCACCAGCAACAATGAACTAAATATCTTAGTAACCATCACCTTGTGGACCTGCAAAGGTCGTGTGGCAGATATATTCCTAAGTGAGACTGCTGGATCATAGGACAAATACTTTTGAATTTTATTCAGTACTTTCAGATTTTTTTTTTTTTTGCCAAAAGGGTTGTCAGTTTATGCTTACACAAGCACATGAAACTAACCATGTTACGAATGTTTTTTCAATACAATGGATATAGAATATAACTTTAATCAGCACTTCTCAGATTACGAATATGTTTGAGCATCATTTCCTATTCTTCTTAGCTACTCAGCTTTTTCATTTGTTTTCCTGTCCTTTGTTGATTTGCAGGCCCATGGAATGGTTTTCTATTAATGTCATTAATTTCATGCATTCTAAAACTATTCCAGTCTGTCACCAGCCTATACATTTTCAAGAGTCATCTACTCACTATAAATTTTTCATTTTAATATAGTCTATCATTTCTTAGCCTGATTCTTTAATAAATTATTTTTGTGTCATGTTTAAGACATACAGATTCTCACCTAAACTTCAGACATAATTCTCCTACATTTTCTTCTATTAGCTTTGTACTTTTACTTTTTCATCTATCTTTAACTTCTGTGGTGTCCAACTTTTTACATGGTACAAAATGTATTTGCTTATTTTTTCACATGATTTATATGTATAGATAAATGTTCCTATACCATCTGCTAAAGAATTTGTCCCTTCTCTAATATGTAAATTGTGCATCTTTATCATATAATGATCAGTGTTTCTTCTCCTAGGGGTCTCTTGACCTTTATTTTTCTGGATCATCACTTCCAGAAGCAGTCTTCTTTTCATAAGAAAAAATGAGTGATATATGATAAATATAATAATCTATTACAGAAGTAGAAAATAGAAGCAAGTGAGTCTGTATTTCCCTTAGGAACTGGTAGTGTGTAGTGTTACAAGCTAGAATCCTAACTAAAGGTCTACTATTGTCTAGCACCTAATAAAGAGTCTTCCTTTTCAGTGCCCATTGGTGTACTTGAACTTTTAAGAACAAAAGATCAAATTTCATCCATTTTACAACATTTAAGCAATACTTATTTTATACATTCTTGAGATAGTTACAGTCAGACTTACTGGTGGATAATTGCCAAGTCTACAAGAAACAGTTCACAATTTTTCTTTGTGTTTTGCTCTTGCTGGAAAACTTGCAAAAGTTTGCCATTAGAGAGCAAAAAGAACTGTATCTCAAGCTTCGCAATTTACATAGTGGATATGCCAAAATGTAAAAACTCATGGTCTGTCATATTTTGGAAAGTTCTAAGTCATGTTATGTTTTGGAGCAAAAGGACATTATTGGCACACAGAATGGATCAAGTGAAAGGTCCTGATGTACCAGGAAGGAAACATGATGTGGATGAGGTACACATGCCACCCACACCCTTCAGGTGTTTACAACACAGCGACTCTACTAGCAGAGCGTGGGAGAGCCTCAAATAACAGCAGATACCCTCCACCTGCAGTGAAATAACAACAACAGAACCATTTGGGAGAGATGTAAAGAATGCACATTAGACAAAATGTGATAGAACATGAATTTAGACAATATGACATATCAGCTGTGTCACCTGTAAAACACAAGTCATAGGGCTTTTTGTTCTATAATGATGAATCACTGCAAGATTTTACCAAGATCAAAACAAAAGAAAAGCTATCAATTTCCCCTTACAGATTTGTAGATTAACTGCCACTAAGTCTGACTGTGACAAGCTCAAGAAATCTCTAGGTATTTGTTCCGTTTTTTGTTTTGTTTTGTTTTTTTATTGTACTGGGCATGGAACTCACAACCTCGCACTGGCCAGACAGGTGATTAAGTCGCTGAGCTAAATCCCTGGCCCTGTTCATTTGTTTTTGATCAATGAGTTTTGGCTAGTGTTAAGTCTAGTAGTAAAATTTTAAACATGCTTTTAAGATGGTAACACAATATTAAATAAGAAGTGAACTCCAGATGCATGTACGTAATTTTCTCCACACACAAAAAAACCCTCCACAAACATTTTTTTCTACTGAAGTTTTATTTGAACATGGGTATCATTACACCTCTTGATCTTAGATTATTTTGAATATTTCTGGAGATTCTATTTTGGTATTCTAGAGAAAATTTCCTAAGTTAAAATAGCTTATACTGGAATAACATAAGTAACCTTTAAATGTCTTAGTCATATGCAATTTTTATTAAAATAACACATAGAGCCTCCACCTTGTACATTTGATGATTTATTTCAGTATACTTGATTACTTTTACTCTTCAATTATTTATTTCCAATATCAAAAAGAAATAGTTTATTTCACTTGCCATAGACATTTTGAAAAAAATCATTTTACTAACTCTAAAATGCTAGGGTGTTCTCATCTATTTTTAAGCATCCATTGCTAGTAGCATGATTGAAACATTACCAATGCTGCCAACATATTACTTAAAACTAATTAAATCCATTAGAAGCAATAGAAAAAGGCCACCCATTCTCTATAAAAAGTAAGACAATAAATAAATTAGACTTTATATAACAAAAAGCATTTTCCTTTTAGAAAATATTCATATATGAACTTTTAACCAATTTATAAAGCTAGTAAGTTTCATTTGCTATAAAGAACAAATGAAATTATGAACTCAAAATCACATTACATATGTCAAGTGCAAAGTAAAGATGTATTTTATAAAATGAAGAATTTATAGCACAGTGTTCTTAAAACAGTGTGTATTTAGTAAGACAATACTCTGGCTCAAATAATTAATTTAAAAATTATAATTACTTTGACATGTCAACCTGCCATACTCTGATCTCCAGTCTTCTTACAAAGGTGGAATGATGAGTAGAAAAGTACACATGATTATATATGTAAGTCAAATAACTTATTCAGCATATGAGGTTAGTGCATGAGTATCATCATAACATATGGAAGTGGTAGAAAATGCTAGTATTTAATGTCTACTCAAGTTTTATTTTATACTGATGCCTACACTGTTAGTTTTATTTTTCATATAAGCATGTATTTTCCTGGTGTGAATTAAGTTTTTGAGTGTTCTCATCCTTAAGCCTGTCTATTAAATTGGTCAGGAACAAATTGTCCCTACCTTATAGATGTGAGCTCTGCCACCATCCCTATACACTGTGCCCTCTCTGGTGACAGTTTTGGGGCAAAAATCATGATTTATCTTCAAATATTCTCATTTTGATGGATTAGAATCAAGGGAACAGCTTTTCCCCCATCACATTCCCTCTACCTAGAATCATTTTTCATTTGGAAAAAAAACCCATTTTATAGTTTTAATTCTAAAACTATCTCTTTTCTGAAATGGATACATTGAAATAGTGTGCTGAAAGAGATTTAGTTATTCCTGTCTACGATCTTCCTAGCACTGTTTTTCATAATTGTTATCATTATAACACTTGCTATACCATATCATTAATGATATACATATGTTTCCTCTTGCAAGAACCAGTCTTTATAGCCCTCTCCCTGAGCCTGGTACTGGGCCTGGCACAAAGTAGCTGCTCAATATTTTTTTAATTGAATTGAATGAGTGATTCTACAGACAAGATACAAGTGAAAAATCCTGGGTTTTGTAACTATTCATGTCCTTGAAGTAGATTCTGTCAGTGGGAGAGAAAAAGGTGAAAGAATGAGACAGAAAGTTCATATAAAATTATAAAGAGTGATTTAAAATGTG
>RJWT010039273.1:0-12700 GCA_004365215.1 Cuniculus paca | reverse complement strand
GGAAACCTCAGTAAAATTTGTTTGTGGATCCAAAATTCAAAGCAGGCCTGTGGCTGGCTTTGAGATTTCTCCTGGGGGTAAGCAAGTTTGGCCTACTAAGTATAGGCAGTCATCATTTCTTTCTTGTGCTCATTTTCAGCCCTAGTACCTGAAATTAAAGTACACTGGAAGAATTCAGTGAGCTACGGCTGGGGATTTAGCTCGGTGGCCTAAGCGCCTGCCTGCCAAATGTGAGGTTGTGAGTTTGATCCCCAGTGCCGTAAAATAAAATTAAAAAAAAAAAAAGAATTCAGTGAGCTATTATTCATGGGAGGTATCTTTGTTTCTTGAGCTATCTATAATTAATATTGTTTGCACATGAAGTTTAATAACAAGTGTTAAAAGCAAACATTATATTTTCAAAGATTTTGTTAATAAATAGAAGTTCTGAAATGGTTTCCTTCCAACGAAGGCTCTTATTATTGTGAATTCAAACTTTGAATTAACTATAACCTCTCAAATAAATGCCTTGCTTTGGCATCTCATTTTACCAACTGGTTGAGCTTGTGACTATCTTCTTACTCAGGAATGATTGTTGATTTTGATGTGTGTTTAGAATTTAGTGTGAAAAGTTATTAAATATGTTTTTGAATCTTAGTATTTGCTTCCAGGATAATGCATTAGCAAAGGTTATTTCTGGCAAGAAACTGCCCCCTCACATTACTGTTGATGAGTCTCTGTTCCAGCTATTTTGGGCCCCACGCTATAGTGGATTGCCTTCCAAGCTGCATTGTGTGGTGGTTTCAAACACACTGCTCTGAGTTTCAGAACAAGAATGGACTGACTCAGACCCCCTCACTGGAATGGAATTTTGGTAGTTGAGAAGACATTATCAAAGTCTACCTTTATCATCTTTATAAAGAAAGAGTTTAATGGTTGGAGTACATCTTGGATGAAATAAGTTTAAAAAAAATTTTTTTTGAAGTAGAGAATGGAAGAAGGTAAATAGTTGGCTTTCATGGCTCTAATCCATAGGTGGAGTGTTTGGGAGTTCTGGTCTACCCAACCTGAGTCTCTTGTTCACAGCATGTTGGTAGGGTGCAAGGATGTGCTGTTCAAGGCAGGGTGGAACAGGGTTTTGATCTCACCAAAGGTAAAGTAGTACTTCTGGAGCACATGGTCTTTATCCCCAGAAATAAAAAGGGATAAGCCAGGTCTCAGGCCCTAACCTCACGGGGCAAGTTTGGAACAGCTCCTTATACCCTGTGATGGACACTTCACTGGCAGAGTGGCAGACAACCATGAGCCCTGTTTATGCCACTGAAACACTGTTCTGTTTTCACCCCTATCTAACTTTGTTCCCTACCTGTATTTTTACAACCCAGGCTGCTCTCGTTAATTTTTTTTGTGATTTAAGATTTTTAAAAAATGGGTCTGTTACTAATTTCACAACTTTTATATAAAATTTCTCGGATGCACGTATTCCCACCTAACATAATAGTTAATTGTGTTCAGTAGTTTGTAGAGGATGAATTCAAGAGCATGAAACCAAAAACACACAGGGCTGTTTGTAGCCAGGCTTCACAGATGGCAAAGCAAGGCAGGATTCAGTGGGGGCCTTGAGTGGGCAGTGTTCTAATAACTGACCATGGAGAAGAAAGCAACTCATTTCTTCTCCTGGCAGCCCTATGTTTAAATGAAAGGAATCCACCCATACTTTTTCCTGAGTTTATGTTAACTTTCAACTAGAGCAAAGACAAATTGGAGCCCCTAAAGTAAAGAATCTAAATATCTCATGCTAAAATTTGACCTTACTAATTGAGATTTTTGTGATTATATAGATAGGAAATTTTTGCTTCATGCCATCAGTTATAAATATTTGCTAAGTTGTTAACATAAAGTGGGTGCAATCTTTTTAAAAATTTGTTTAGTGTTCATATTTACATTTTTTGGTTAAAAACAGTAACAACTTTGTCAATATACTTCTTAAAAAGTTAAATCTATGACTCTCGTACAGATGCCAAATGAGAACATATCAAAGATTTATTCAGTTTGTTAGTGACAGAACCGGCAAGGTGGTAAAACTGCCTTCCAGGAGAACCAAAGGAATGGGTCATACAGGCATTCAGGAAAGATTGTGAGGATGAGATGACTGGAGAGATAGAACACTAATTAGTGCTGCAACAAAAAATCACCTACATCTCCTCTGGACAAAGTTAACATTAACTTGCAAAGTCCAAACCTTTAATCAGCAGTAAAGAGCTTGTCAAACACTGATCTGTTCCCCTAGGTAATGAAATAATCCGCTAAGCTGTTGAGGAATGCTCCAGAATGACATCAAAAGAACATGCTTTCCTCCTTTTACCTTGTTACTAAGTTTTGGGTAATTTTTCCTGACATTCTGTTAAATAAGGTGAGCTTCCATTGATAGGACGTACCTAGAGCTGTCATTCATACCGAAGATAGAATGAAGAGTTGATGGGAGCTAGATGAATTAATGCACTGAGTGTCCACTTGAAAATGATTAGGTTGATAAATTTTGTGTATGTTATGACAACTGAAAAGAAAATTAAGCATGAGCCAACACATAGGTGTATGAAAAAAGTTAATAATTCATCATCCTCCTGAGAGAATGATGTCTATACGAACTCACTTTTCCTTGTTTACAAAAATGTAAGCACAATTTTCTAAAAATAGGATTATTGTAATTCTTTACTCTGTTATTTTTGTTCTTTTCATTTAATGATATATCACAAACTGCATACTGGTTTTATCTGTTGATCTAGTTCAGTCTTTTGAATGCCAGTTTCACAGACTAGACATATAATTTATTCAGCTACTCCTTGAATGAAAATTCAGGCTGTTTTCAGACTTCTGTTGTTTGTTTGTTTGTTTGTTTTTCCAATTTTGTTTTTGGTTTTTGTTTTGCCAGTACAAACATGATTACAACAAAATTGTTTCAATGCAGGAATGTGATGCTGAAGGCCAGTATCTCAGGGGTGACAGCCATAAAACAGAGGAGCACTAATTGGAGAATCCATTGCACAAAGTCCTAGTTGAAGCTATGAGCGTGGCTGAGATCTGCTTTGAGGGAAAGAGGTGGCATCTGTAGGAGTTATGTACATTTAGAGCCCTAAGACTGATCCACTTTTCTGGAATGCAAAAGAAGAAAGAGCTGGGTATGCCTGCAAGGTCTCCTGCCTCTTTATACATTGATTTTCCTGCAGTCTAAACCTCCAGAAATAATGGTACAGTTTGGTGAACTACCTTGGGCCACCACTGCTTTGAATTTAGGGAAAAGGCAAATCAGATCTCAGTGGGGCACAGTTTGGCATCTCTCCACAGTATTACAAAGTCATTTTTAAGGCTATGCTAGGTTCATAAAAACTAGGATTTAATAAGGAGAATATATGTCAGTTGCACAAAGTCATGTGAACTGGAGAACGCTGTACAGAAGTGCCCTGAGGAAACAGTAGACACAAAGAATTTCTGAAACATTCCATGTGTACTTTAAAACTCTCACTATTGACCTCTATTAGCATAAAGGTTGCCTTGTTGCCACCAGATCTTTTTATAAAGTTTTGTGAGTTTTTATACCAAAATTAGTAGATGGAAGGTGAGAGTAAAGGGAATGATTAGTGATCCAAATGCAATGTTTTGCCACATCTCAGGGCTTTGAGAATTACCTAAGTTTGTAGAGTAACTGAGTCATCAGAGTGGCTGATGTCATAGAGGTGTGAAATCAGTGGAAACCTGCCGAGCCTGAGGTAGGGTTCAATTTTAAAAATTGTGCATCCTGTATTATGTTAGGTAATCGTGGTTGGAAGTTCCTGAAGAAGAATCCAAAAAAGTAAAGATGACAACTCTTGCTCATAAAGTACCTTATCACTGGGGGAAAAAAAATAACATATGTACCTAGAAAAATACAGGAGGAAACTCTAATGCATTCTGTGACTGCCTCTCCCCCAGGATCATTTCCTGTCGCTGAAAAGAATTGAGATCAGAATGAGGCTAGTCCCTCCTTGGGCTCCCCACATAACCCGTTTGGTAAGGAAGAAGCAGGTGTGAGAACCGTGGGGGCAGGAGGAGATGCTGGCAGGTGACAGGAGGCAGCAGGTGGCAAACAGACTGTTTTCCAGAGAATAGGATCACAGTAGTATTTTTAGGGTGGTCAGTTTCAGGCCTGATGGACTCTGGCCATAATCTTGAGTTACTTAATTATAAATTGCAAAGAAGACCATGGTATCTGTGGAGTGTTGATCTAAACAAAGAACCATGAGTCTGAGTGGAAAGTTCATTTGTAGCTACTTTGTCACCTTGAATATCTTTAGTAACTTGCAGTTAGTAAAGAGTGCTAACCGAGGCAAGGGGAGTATTCTGCCAGAATCTTGCTGTGCTCAGCACTAGTTCATTAGGTGCATTAATGAGTCATGGGAACTGACCAGGGGAACCCTGGAAGTGTTTTGGATCCTTCAGAGAGCTATTTCATGATTGAGCTGTGTCTCCCCACCCCAACTGAATGTTTTTCCTACCCTGTTGCAGGAATAAACAAGAATAATACTGGATTCTTTGCCCAAGACCCTTAATTTTAGAAGAGTCACCTAACCTTGGCAATAGAGAAGTTAATATTGGAGATTCCCAGCTTTCTCTGTTGTTTCCTAGTCATTTGGCAGGGGAAAATCTTTACTATCAAGGCATCCCTTTAGGCTTTATTTGTGGACAAGTCGTCATGACTTTTTTTGGGTCTTGTCTGGACATGCAGACCAGGCCCCAAACCTGCTTGTTTATACCATCTCCCAGTGCACAACTTCACAGTGCAGAAAGAGACACCAAAATCCAGACACAACAAAGCATCCTCTTTTGCATGAACTGAGGTCATGAATGTCAGTTTTTTTATCTTAGACATGATTCCTTTTCTTTCCTCTTTGCCTGTTTTATTTCTTCTCTGTCTAATACATAAATGATTAGCATATGCTATGTGCTGCACAAAGAGAAAAACTGCTGTCTGATTTTTTTCTTTTAAATAGCTATGGAAAAGTATTTCCAGAGTGTGAAAAAATAGCTTTTGGAAATTTCAGCTCCTGCTTTTGGGATAGTGGGAATTTATTACTCAACTTGGTAACAATCTTGGCCCAAACCAAGCAGCTACGTGGGCAAGCAGTGGGCACCTTTCCTAATGGCCCTGCCAGGGACACCTTTGTTCATATCTGAGCCAACCTGAACTCAGCATATCTTTCCATCAGAGACTGTTAGGTTACCTCTGAATCTTAGACATACCACAAAAGCCATTGAGACCCAGCCAGTGGATTTTCCTTGTATGAGATATTGCATAGTTCCCAAGGGGAGGGAGGAGAGAGAGAAACAGAGCCCAACAATAAATAGCTCTTTGTTCCAGTCTCCTCCCCTAGCCCCAAACCATTGAGGTCATAGTGAGCAGCCAGCACTCAGTAGAAGGCAGCTGCTACCCAATAACTTGGTAGATAATGACCAGATGTGAATTTGTCT
This sequence comes from Cuniculus paca, assembly GCA_004365215.1. Taxonomy (NCBI): domain Eukaryota; kingdom Metazoa; phylum Chordata; class Mammalia; order Rodentia; family Cuniculidae; genus Cuniculus; species Cuniculus paca. The sequence goes on along the minus strand of RJWT010039273.1, from coordinate 7,216 downwards.
TTCCACAGTATGTGGCTGTGACCTGGCCCAAGGGGGCTTCTTCATAAAGAACGGGGAGTATCTCTGCACCCTGGACTACCAGCGAATGTACGGGACCCGCTGCCATGGCTGTGGGGAGTTCGTGGAGGGCGAGGTGGTGACTGCCCTGGGCAAGACCTACCATCCCAACTGCTTTGCTTGTACAATATGCAAGTAAGTGACTGTCTTCCCCAAGCTTGTAGTTTCCTCCAGCAGGGAAACGCTGGCTTCAGCAGTGAAAATTTGGGATGTCCTCCTTTGGTTTTAAGTAGTTCTTATTCTTCAGAGACCCCTTTTCTGCTTTGCCTCTTCCTGCTGAATTCTCAATCTTAGTCAAAATGTAGGTTAGTCAGCAAACTATACATGATGTCCTCTACAAAGTGATGTGACTGATTTCAAGGGACTTAAAAACAAGTCTGGAGACAGCTCAAGAACTCAGAACATTTTGAGTAATAAAATTATTGGTGGAAGATTTGACAGCTGCTCAAAGGACAAAGCTTTTTTGGAAATATAAATTCTTAAGTATGTGGCATGGGCATTTAAAATCATTTCTTTTTTTCTGTGTCATAGGGGTTGGCAAATGATGGCCCACAGACCAAACTTGGCCTAATACCTATGTTTGTAATAAAGTTTTACTGACATGCAACCCCAGCCATTTGTTTGAATACTATCCAGGGCTGCTGTGGGAGTGACAGTGGCAGAGGTGAGAAGTGGCGATGGGGACTGGATGGTTCACAAAGCCTGAGAAGATACTTACAATTTGGTCTTTCAGGGGGACATTTGCCAAGCTCTGCTGTTTAGGTGTCTGGCATCTGCCAATGTTAAATCTTAGCTGCATAAATGAGCTTGATTTAAAATGATCAGTCTAAGAGAAAAAGAAAAACTGGATGAAGTTATGAGTGGGAAACTCTGGTGCTGCACGTTATAAAACAGATGGGTTTGACACCACTAACTAGGAGACTTGCCAACAAGGGTCAGCTCCCTAACTGATTGGTTCTAGTCACAGTCTCATGCGCTGTGCACTGGGGCCCTGTCTTGCTTTGCCTTGGTCCAAAACTACCTTTCAGAAGGAGGTATTTTATTTTGCAGTGTTTCATGTTTCTAAGCCAGAAAGATGCAAATGCTGGAAGGGTAGATTTAACTTTGTACAATTAGTAACAAGTAACACTGATAAAGTCAGATAAAATATTTTCATAAAATTACTTTTTAATTTATTAGCACATGTTTGCAGTACATAATACTTACATTCCTTGTGTAGTGTTGGTGCATGTGTGCAGAACATCTTAATTCTCTTTTTCATCCCCTTTCCCTCCCTGCTCCTTTCGTCTCTTGATCTCCCGCCCCTTTGAGAAAGATCTGTCTCCCTACTTCCTACTCTCTGTCATTTGTTTTGCTCTTTATTTTCACTCTGGATTTCTCATGTAAGAGAAACAATGCTATGTTTAAACTTGTGCATCTGATTTATTTCACTCAACATTATGGCCTCAAGGTGCACCCATTTTCCTACAAATGGCTCAAGTTTATCTTTCTTTATGGCACAGTATTACTCCCTGGTGTTTTTAATAAAGATTAGCCCATTTCTGAATCACTGTTTTTAAAATCATAATTTTAAAAATTTGAGATTCACAAGCAGAATATTTTTCTTATTTAGTCAGAGTAAAGTTCTGCCCTAACATCTCCTTTTCCAAGTTGTGACCTACAGCTACTGAGAAGACCCAAATCTGGTTCTACTTCTGGAATGAGTTGAAACCTTTGTGACTGAGCTGTTTTAAGCCAGAGGCATCTGCTATTTAAAAAACCAACCACACAAAAAAGCCACGAGGTGGCAGCGAGGGTGCTATGGACTAAATAAGAGTGATCCCCAAGGCTGGCTGATACTGAACCCTCCAGGGTCTGGTAAGGCTGCGGTCCTTTTAAAAATACCCAGAGCCCATCCTGACTTACTAGTTTCTGGAGGGTTCCCAGCTATGATGGTACTCAGCCCGGTTGCTAGTCCAGGTAGACTCTGAGAGCCATCTGTTCTGACCCCGAGAGATTACTGTGTTAAAGTCAGTGTAAGGATGGACAAACGTAGCTAATGAGAGCCTGTCCCTGGATGCTTGAGCCAGCAGAGGTGCCCGGGGTTGCTACAGGTATCGCTTTTTGAAATGCTTGAGAGCAGAAGTGTCTTAGAGTTCATGTTTTTCCAGTTTTGGGGTATATTCATATATATACAAAACGAAATTCTTGGGGAGAGGACCCAAGTCTAGATATGAGATTAATTTTTGCATACACAATGTATCTTCTAGACTGAAGGTATTATTGCATAGTATTTCTAGTGGACCTGCATTTTGTCTGTGGTCCCTCACAAGAGGTCAGGTGTGAGATTTTCTATGATGGCATTACATTGACATTCAAAACATTTCAGAATTTGGAGAATTTTGGAGTTTTGCATTAAGATTGCTCAGCCTGTACTATGCAGTCGCAGCTGCTGCTTCCAAATGATGATAACTATCTAAATTGGGATTTTCTTTATGGTTTACTAATTGCTTTCACATAGAATTTAATTTAGCCCTCTTAGCAATTCTGTGAAGGCAGTCTAGAATTACTAACTCTATTTAACAAGAGTCTCAGAGTGTAAGACTTATACAGGTTAACCTTGGAAGGCTGAGATTTGAACTCAGGTTTTTCAGACTCTAAATTCATTTTTATCTGTTATAAACATTCATCCATACAGAAAGCAAACCTGTGAGGGCAGAGGATACAGAGAGCAGGAGGGAAAATACTGAGAAGGGTCATTGTAAAGTAACAAAATCCCAGGTTGAGAAGGCCTGGCCCCATGTTGAGCACTGGACTCTGGCTTATGCTGTGGGGGCTTTGTGTAGGATTTGGGTCTGAAAAAATGAGCATGGATCAGAAGGAGGTCCTGAACTCAGGCGAGGTAAGTGAGGCTCTTGGGGTGCAGCATGTAAAGGGGTGCTCGTTGTCCCATCATGCAAGTGCCAGTCAGCTCTGGAGAGTGAGTGCTTCTGGACATGTTGGATACCACATCCCCCACTGGCCTCACCCAGGCCTTGGCCTGATCCAGGGGTAAAAGATCCTTGTTGTAGTGATGGGCCCATAACTCTGATACCCCCCTTACAGGATGGCTTTGAGGCTCATTTCATTTTAACGAATGATCGTAAAATGACTGGCCCACTGACTTAACCAGAAAGTGACTGATGTTGATTATTAAAGACAGGACAGGTTCTGAGTTGGAAAACACCATCTTCATCTGCTTGTGGCCTAGTCTCCACACTGCTCAACTCAGGCAAGTCACATACCCTCTCTGGGCTTTCCCTAGAACACCACTTTTCCTTAGAACTTTTAATATTTGGAGGTGCAGTGGTACCTCATTCATGAACTTAATTCTTTCCACGATTCTGGTCACAAAATGAATTGGACAAGAACCGAATCAAATAATTCGCTTTGCGACCAGAATCATGGAAGAAATTAAGTTCATGAGCCAAGGTACCAGTGTAGAACAATCTAAAACCCTCTGCCCAGTGGCAGCAAGTACATTTGAGGAGCTAAGTCCAGATTTACCTGTGCATATTTATTACAATCAGTAACCGGCTGTCAGTTCACCAAGGAGTTACTTCAAGAGTAGCAGCTGCGAAAGTGAAAACCAATGTCAGGAAGCTTGGGCTTGCTTGCAAGTGATGCTTCTGACTTAGGTTTGTGATGTCTGACCATGAGCTTCACGTTTCCTAATGGACTACTTCAGACATTTGAAAACTCATGTTGATGAAGATTACTAGCAAATTGGCCAGTTGCAAGTCAGCAGGCACGGAAACGGCCATATCTCTGTTAATAAATGACTTTGGTTTCTAAAGGCTGTCTGCCTGGTGACCTGAGAGGAAAAACTATTAACATACATGTAGGATGTAATATTTTTATAAAATGTGTTGCTATTGATAAATGTCCAGGGTGACAGGAAATGACCTTTCTGAAAAGCTACTACTAGCTCTTAAATATATTTTTATAGCTCGTGCCATTCCTCTCAATCTGTAAGGGGCATGATCAACACTGCAGCATTCAGATGTCCAGAAAGGACAAAGTCTAGCTCAGCACAGTCATCATGGAACTCTAGGTGTGGTTCCAGGGAGCTGGAAGAGTTCATGTGTGGCCCGTAACCAGTGGGGTGTGCCCTGAGCTTCAGTTGGAACTTACGACATTTGAAATGTTTCTTTGTGAAGATTTTCCATTTGGAAATTTACTGTTCTGCATTCCCTGATAGGTGACTTGGGACATTCCTCCACTAGCAAGTGAACATAAATCATTCTGTTTTACTGTCAGGTTGCAGTAGAACCCATGCATTCTTTTTCTCCGTAATGAGGCACGTTTGTTTGTTTGGACTGTAGCCAGCTGGCTGGCTTGGGCGTGGCTGCATTTCAGACATCTTGGCTGGTGCTCCTCCAAGAAATAAACTTGGCAGCAGGGAGAAAGAGTAAGGAAAAGGAATGAAATTGCTGGAATAATCTGGAGGGGGGATATCTTTCTGTCTCCAGGCGCCCGTTTCCACCCGGAGACCGAGTGACATTCAATGGAAGAGACTGCCTTTGCCAGCTCTGTGCCCAGCCAATGTCTTCCAGCCCTAAAGAAGCCACCTGCTCCAGCAGTAAGTGCACTATGATGCGCCGACATGAATGCTCTTGTAGCTCCCGGGTAGCTCCCTCTGGCGGGCCCCTACCTTTTTGAGACACACTATTAGCTAGAACCAAGACAGGTCCTATCTAGGGCATGTTCCTTTGTAAAATGGGATGGCTGGTAAAACCCATGCAAGGAAAAGCGTCTTCATTATGTCATGGAGTTGGACATCATCCTGTCCATTTTAACAGTGATGGAAAAATAACTGCAAGACTATACTTTAGAAATGATCTTCTCTACCATGGAGGTTGAGATGTAAGAATGCTTGGTGAGGTTGTGATTGATTCACTTTCTGTGTTAAAACAGCTGTCTCTGCTTTCCTAAGATGCAAGGTAGGTGATTTCTACTAAGGCTTAAATAACTGCTTTATTAGATAATTCACCTGGAGGGGTTCTGACATTTATTCATTTAACAATTTGCTGAGTACCTACAGTGAGTACTGTTTTTATAAGTGGAGAAAGACCCATGCACAAATAAACCTCTCCTGTCCTCAAGATGCTTGCTTTCTAGTGAGAGCACATGGACTGATGCATACATAGAACGATCTAGAGTGTGAAGAAAATTAAAGCAGGAAAGGGGCTGCATTTATATGAGGCAGTCATTTCTCTCAAATAGTGGCACCTAAGAAGAGATTTGAAAATGTGAGGACAGATTATGCATACATCAGGAATTTGCAATTATTGAACTGTAGGAACCCAAAGAGAACTGAGTTTCCTTTCCTCTGCACCCCCCCATAGTAGCCAGTTGTCCTCTCTTCTAATAAAGATGTTGGAAATAACATTCTGTAGATGAGTTGATAACTTGTGTAAGTCAGTGTATTCTGAACTCTGGGTGCCAATTTAGGAAGTTTGGCTTCATCTCTTCACTGGAGCTTTAGGAGTTCAAGGTTGACCTTGGTTTCTGTGGAGTTTGCCAGTCCTTGGGAGACCAGGAATAAATCCCCTTTAGGTTTTGCAAGGTTTAATACATAAGAATGAGATAACTCATTTCTATTCCAGAAGAATTCTGTGCAACTTATAGCAGTGATTCCACATCTTCCCATTAGAGTAGAAGGCTTATACTCGTTAAAAATAAGAATGTTATAACCAAAGCATTTACATAGAAATTAGATTTTGACCATTGGGAGGAAAGAAGGAAATGCACATGTTAGTGCCTCTTTCAGCACCCATGAAAGGATCCTAAGGATTTATATGACCTACTGATAAGTGATAGCAGCCTGAGTAGGACATCCACTGTGATCCTAGGGCCCGAGTCCTTCACAGTGCTCATTTTCACCTCAAGCAAAAGAGAAACAGCCCCAGCTTGCTGGAAGGTGACACGGTGGTGGTAGTGGGGGGAATAGTCACCCCATCCTTTCAGAAGGCTTTCTGTGAAAGTACATTACCAAAAAATGTGGAAGATTCTTCAGTCTAGTTAAGAAAAATACAATTTTCTGAGCTGTAGGATATGATGCAGAGGCTTGTGTCCGTAGTAGGATTGACTGTGTCCCCAAAGTGTGTGAATCCTTTAGTCCAACTATCTTTGCTGATAGGGGGGAAGTGAGGCTCACAGGTGGACTCACAGTTGCACTAGCCAATGAGAACATAAGTTGGATGCAGGTCTTTTAACCCCTTGTGTTTTACTACTTTGTTTCATCTAATGTTCCTCATTGTTTGACTTAGGAAAGGGAACCAAATCTTTTTAAAGTCTTTAAGACCTCTCTGACCACACAATTTGGAAACCATGTTTCCTTGCAATAGCTCCACCAAAATGATTGTTCTAATAGTAAAATTTTTTAGCTTTGAGTCAGTAGTAGTAGTACATGCCTATAATCCCTGCACTTAAGAAGCTGAGACAGGAGGGTTACCATAATTTTGAGGTTATTGTGGACTACTCAGTGAGTTCAAGGCCAGCCTAAACTAAGTAGTGAGTCTTGTCCAAAAAAAACTAAAGAAAAAAAATTGGCCTCATCTGTATTTTCTGATTTTATACAACTTATATATTATATACATAAAATATGAACAGTGTAAGTGAAAAATATCAAATTTAAGTCCATTGCATTTTAAATACATATTTAACAATTATTGCTTATGTGCAAATTGTTGGACCAAATCATATTTTCTCTTTGCTTCCAATAAACCAGACCTCATTTCTATGCAACCGATTTGGTCAGAACATTTTATTTTTAAGAAGTGCTTATCTATTTAGACAAGTATTCAAAGTCATTTATAGGGGGCGTGGGTGTCTATGAAAAAAGGAGCTCTTATATGTGGATACACATATGCAAAATACCCAAACTAGACAAGCACAGAAGTACTAGAGCAATAGGAATTTTCAGCAAGTTGCTGAGATTTCATTGGAACACAATTAGAAAACATTCAGTTGTTATTTGTAGTTCTTTAAGAACTGCTCTGTACTTCAAAACTATTCTGGTATGTTCTCAATTCCATTTCTTGTTTATTTTGTTTTTGTTTCTGGCTTCTTAAACTTGGCAATGAGCTTCCTAAATAGAAGCCAAAAAAAGACCTTTTAGTGTAAAATTTCTCCTTAA
>RJWT010039272.1:0-12693 GCA_004365215.1 Cuniculus paca | reverse complement strand
GATATTCTAGATAAAGATAAAAATAACCACAATTCCAAGAACAACAGCAGAAAGAAACCACTGGTAGGGCAAGCAATTAAACAGAGGGGAAAAACAGAGCCAACAACAGGAAAATAATATGACAAAGTTAAGCAAATACATATGGTTACAATGATCAGTGTAAACGGCCTCGATTCACCAATCAAAAGAAACAGATTGGTAGAATGAATCAAGAAACAAGATCCAACAAAATGCTGTATGCAAGAAACCCATATAACTCAAAAGGAAATTCATAGACTGAAAGTCAAAGGATGGAAAACAATACTCCATGTGACAGGAACCCAGAAAAACTAGTGCTAGCTATTCTGTTGCAGATAATGTGAACTTCAAACAAAAAATGATCAAAAGATAAATAAGGTCACTACATATTTGTTAGGAGAAAACTTCAAGAGGAAGAGATATATGCACCAAATATAGGAGGACCCAACTATATAAGACAAATATTAATAGGCATGAAAAATCAATAAGCAATAATACAATTGTAATGGGGAACTTTTGTAACCCCACTGTCACAAAGAAATAGATCAACTAAACAAAATGTCAGCAAAGAAATAACAGAACCGAATCAAACATGAACAAATGGACTCAATGGATGTTTACAGAGTGTTTCACCCAACAATATCAGAATACACATTCTTCTCAGCTGCATGTAGGATGTTTTCTAAAATAGACCATGTACTACTCCACAGAACTTGCTTAAGTAAATGCAAAGGAACTGAAATAATCCCATGCATATTATCTGACCACACTGTAATGAAACTGGAAATTAATGGCAAAACAAACTTCAAAAACTTCATAAACACATGGAAATTAAATAACACCCCCCTGAACAACATGAAATTTAAAGAAGAAATTAAACAATATCTAAAAATCAAATGAAAATGCAAATAAAACATACTAGAAACTGTGGGACTCAATGAAAGCTGTTCTAAGCAGAAAATTTATAGCAGTGAATTTTCAGATCAGGATAACAATGAGTACAAATAAACAACCTAATGCTACAACTCAAGCTTCTAGTAAAAGAAGAGCAAAGCTCATAGAAAGAAGGAAAGAAATTATAGAGATCAGAGCAGAAATTAATGCAATTGAGAGTAAGAAAACAATACAAAGAACTAATGAATAGAAAAGTTGGTTCTTTTAAAGAATAAAAAACCCTTAGTCTCATCAAGAAAAGGAAAAAAAACCCTCAGCTTTATGCAATGAGGAATGAAAAGTGTGAAATCACTACCGATCTTGAGGAAATTCAGAAGATCATGAATACCTACTTTGAAAATCTTTATTTGTATAGGATGGAAAACACAGAAGAATTAGACAGATTCTTAGAAATGTATGAATTATCAAAACTGAATCAGGAAGATATAAAAGTTTTGAATAACCCAATATCAGTTAATAAAATTGAAAATGTAATGAAAAACTTACCAGCAAAGAAAAGCCCAGGTACTGATGGATTTAAGGCTGAATTTTGTAAGAAATTTAGTTATGATTTAATGCCAATACTACTCAATCTCTTTAATAAATTGAAAAAGTAACAATTCTCCCTAACTCATTCCTGGAGGCAAAGATTGCTCTACCAAAACCAGAGAAAGACCCAACCAAAAAATAGAACCACAGGCCAATCTTACTAATGTACATAGATGCAAAATTTCTCAATAAACTACTAGCAAACAGAATGCAACAAATCATTAGGAAGATTACCACAACCAAGTGGGATTCATCCCAGGAATTCAGGAATGGTTGAACATACACAAATCAAATAAATATAATACATCATATTAAGAGAGTCAAATACAAAAATCACATGATCATCTCAATAGATGCAGAAAAAGACTTTGTGATAAATCCAACACTCATTCATGAAAAAAAAATCCTACAGAAAATTCGAGTAGATGGTCTGCATCTCAATCTAATAAAAGCCATCTATGAAAAACCAACAGCCAATATCAGGCCAAATGGGCAAAAACTGAAAACTTTCACTGTAAAATCAAGAACAAGACTGAATGTCCACTATCACCACCCCTATTCAACGTCACTCTGGAAACATTATCCAGAGCAATTAGACAAAAAAAAAAAAAAAAGAGAGAAATTAAAGGACTAAGGATAGGAAAGGAAGAAGTTAAATTATCATTATTTGTAGATGACCTCAAAAACTTCACCAAAGGACTACCAGAGTTAATAAGCAAATTCAGTGGCACAGCTGGATAGAAAGTCAACACTCAAAAATCAATAGCATTCCTGTACACAAACAACAAACTCACTGAGAGATATTAGGGAAACAGTACACAGCATCTGAAAAAAAATGAAATACTTAAGAATTGATCTAACAAAAGATGTAAAAGATCTATACATTGAAAACTACAGTGCTCTACAAAGGAGACTGAAGAGGATTTCAGAAAATAGAAAAACATCCTTTGCTCATGAATAGGAAGAACCAACATTGTGAAAATGGCTATACTCCCAAAACTCTTATACAGATTTAATGCAATTTTGGTCAAAATATCAGTAGCATACTCACAGATCTAGAGAAAACATTCATAAAATTCATTTGGAAACCGAAGAGACCTAGCAAATACAATCTTATGCAACAAAGGCAAGGCAGGAAGGCTCACAATCCATAACTTGAAATTAGACTACAAAGCAACTGTGACCAAATCAGCAGGGTACTGGCAAAAAAACAGACCTGAGAATCAGTGGAACAGAATAGAAGATACAGACACAACTACAAACATACTCATCCACCTTGTCTTTGACAAAGATGCCAAACACACTCACTGGAAGAAAGGCTTTTAAATAAGTGGTGCTGGAAAACCTGACTTCTCACATGCTGAAGACTAAAATTAGGCCCATGTCTATCACCATGCACTAAAACAAAGTCAAAATGGAACAAAGATCTAAATATTAAGACAGAAACACTAAATTTACTGGAATACAAGGTAGGTAGAAATCTAGAAGACATGAGAGTAAGCAGAGACTTACTGAACAATAGCCAAACTGCATAGGAAGTACTTCAAAGAATCAACAACTGGGATCTCATCTTAATAAAATGTTTTTGCACATCAAAACAAATCACTATCAGAGTGAAAAGACAACCCACATGTGGGAAAAAAAAATTTAGTCCACTGTCCCTTAGACAAAGGACTTCTATCTGGAACATATAAAGAATTGAAAAATAGGCCCCCATATTCAAAGATTCAAATCCAAAATTGGGCATCTGAGATAAATACACACTTTTCAGATGAAGAAATACAAATCGCAAATAAATATATGAAAAAATGTTCAACATTTGTTATTTGAGAAATGCAAATTAAAACAACACTGAGGTATCATCTCACTCCAGAAAGAATGGCTAACATCAAGAAATTAACCAGTAACAAATGTTGGCACGGTTGTGGGGAAAAAGAAACCCTTCTCCACTGTTGGCGTGAGTATAGACTGGTACAACCATTGTGGGAATCAATGTGGAGATTCCTGAAAGAAACTATGATTGGAGGCCCCATTTGACCCAGCTATTCTCCTGGATATTTTCGCAGAATTATGGAAACATCATACCACAGCAATATATGTGCAACCATGTATGTAGTAGTATAATTTGTAAGAGCTAAATATTGGAAACTACTCAAATGCCCATCAACCATGGAATGGATAAAAATGGTGTGGTGATTTTATACAAAGGAGTACTACTCAGTTAAAAAGAAAGATAAACTCAAGGCTTTTATACGTAAATGAATGCAACTAGAGACTTATAAGTGAAATAAACCAGACTTGCATGTGTAAACATTGTATTGTTGCCCTAGTGTAAAAAACTGAAAGACTAATTAAGATCCAAAATGTGCAATAGATTATTGTGAAAGCAAAAAGAGGAGAAAAGAATCTGTTCTAAAGGAAAGAACAACTGGGATGGTGGAAAGGAGAAAAAAAAAAGGGAAAAATTATATATATATTTTTATATATGATATGTATCATATATATGATAGATAATTATACTAGTGTAAGAAACTGAAAGGGTAAATAAGATCCAAAATGTACAACTGATATTGTGAAAATGAAAAGGAAAGGAATTGCTCAAAAGGAAAAAACAACTAGAATGGGGAAAAGGAGAAAAAAACACAAGATTATAGTACTAATCTCTATTAGTTAATCAAAAAGAACAGTTTGTGTTTTCATTGATCTTTTATTCATTCCTATATCTTGTAATCTGAGCAACTACTTTGAAGATAACAATACACAATGTATTAACCATTGTTAATCTCCTATTATTTTGTTTTGAAATTCTGTATCATAGTTTTTATTCTTTTTTCATTTTAAACTAAACAAAAATACAAGAGTGCCTCATTTCATTCTTAGTTATGATGCAATAGACACTTCTCCTTATTTGGTTTCTCTCAAGCAGACTCTGAGATAAGAATTCAAATGCAAGTAGTTGATTCCGGAGCTAATCCCTGGAAACACCACAAAAAAGAATGGAGAAGTGAGAGAGGAAGGGGTAGCAATCCAGTAGAGGCTATCTTATCAAATTAGTGGGTGAAAAGCTGAAGAGTTTAATCCTAGTAGGGAGCCAGTACATTATTCTACTTGAGCATCTTGTGTGCTGGGGTATTTATGCACCAGTTCAGGTGGGCATTGTTTAACAGTTGTCCCAGAGAGCACAAAGCAGGCTCAGGTGGACAGAGAGAGCCACAGGCCATGAGACACTGCAGCACCAACAGTGTCCTCCTATGTAAGTGATATGCTATGCCAAATTATTTTCAACGACACTGAGAGTCAAATACTGTTTTAATACATTTAGAGACATCAAAAGCTGTGACTCAAAAGCATGGTCTGTTGGAGCTCAATTTTCTCTAATTCTAAAGCCTTTATGGAAGTAAACAACACACCTTCACATAATGGAGACAGACACACACAAAGAAAAGGATAAGAAACTGCATTCGGAATGCCACAAATGCAGAACAAAAGGAAAGGGATGTAAAAGCAATTTAGTGTACCAAATATATATTTGCTCTTTGCAAAGACAGTTTGATATTTAAAACCAAAGATTAAGTTGTAAAAGTTAATCTCTGGGTTCCTGTGGTCTTACTTATATATATTTTTGTTCTTCACATATAATGTTCTTGTTTCCACAATGAGGAAAAAATACAAAAAAAAAAAAAAAACAGTTGTGAAAGATTACCTGATTGAAGGAAAATGAAAGTTAAATTTATATTGGAATGTCCTATATGGAATAATATCCCTCAAAACAAAAAAATCCATGTTCACCTGGAACATCAGAATGTGACCTTACTTGAAATAAGACTCATTGCATTTTTAACTAATAATTAGTAATATAATTTGTAATTAGCCATACTGGATTAATGTGAGCTCTATATTCAATGACTAATACCTTGGTATCTTGGTACATTGGTTCAAAATTTAATTCTTCTACTAATTTGAACAAGAAGGGGAAATGAAGCTTTTTTAAATAAAGAGAAGTGGGGCTGAAGGGAGGTGAATGGGGAAAAAAAGAAGATGCAAGATATACCATGTACAGGTACAAATTCCCTATGATATATGTTATCACTATGTATATCTGAAACATACCAATAAAATAAAAAAAGAATGAATAAAAATAGTCATATTTTCCAAAACAAAACAAAACCAGATCAAACTACCTCATAAGGTCAACATTAAGCCTAACCATTGAATTTGATCTGGTTTGCTTCCAAATCAGTTTGCTACCAGAATTGTAGAAAGAATTATATTCATTAACTGAAGTGCCACTCACTTAAGAGAAGACCATCTGGAGACACACAGAAAAGAAGGTCACGTGAAGACACAATGGAGAATGGAGTGCTACAACTAAATAACAAGGAATGCCAAGGTTGCGGGAGGCACCAGAAGCTAGAGAGAAGCATGGAAAGAATATTTTCTAGAGCTTCAGAGGGGGCATGGAACTACCTCCACCTTCATCTCACACATGTGGGTTCCAGAACTGTGAGAAAATAAATTTATTTTCTGTTAAGCTACATAGTCTGTGGTAATTTGTTACAGAGACCCTAGCAAACTAATACAGAGTGTCGTAAGCTGAATTATGTTCCTCAAATCCAAACTTATTTGTTGAAGTCTTAAAATCCTAATATCTCAGGATGTGACTATATTTAGAAAAGGGACCTTTAAATAAGATAAAATGAGGTCATATGTGGGGTCCAATCCAGTACAACTGGTGTCCTTACAAGACACACTCTGATTTTAGGGAGGAAGAGGGACAATAGGTGGCAATAAGGAACTGTAGTATCTTACAAACATAGATTGGGAATTCATGCATTTAAGGTTCCTTCAGGTTCTGTCAATGCAGCCCACCAGAATTTGAGGAGATAGACATCCCAGGGCAGCATTCAGTCTAGGGATAAACAATGCACATTTGATTTGTCCTTCCTTACAATACAAGTTTCATATACCTGAGAAGTTTATGGAGGCCAATCCTCTAGAAATCCTATCCAAAATGACATTAACAACTTCAAAACCAGACAACTACCAAACCAAAGAGACTTTGGTATGAAAAAGATTATGCAGAACAGAAATAATACAGTGCTCTTTTTTTAACTTTATTTTTTAGAAAGAGTATGATGGTTAGATATTACTATTTAAGAATAGTCAAATTGTTTACATGCTATATATATATTTAAATTAAATGTGTTGAAATTTTTGTGTTGAAAGAAGCAAGATTACCACAAAAATTTTTAGTTTAGATGAAAATGCATCCCCATTCCAAGCACTATGTAACATTTTCATATTTAGTATATAATTTTTGTTACACAACAAGATACAAATTGGAAAGTAAAACAACATTTCTAAATGAGAGACATAGATGAAAGTCCCATAGGCATTGAGTTTATTAAGGAGAAGAAAATTTAATTTTAAAGGGAAACACCTAAACACTCGAGTTTTTAAAAAGAAAGGCATTTCTATAGGCTAAAAAAATGTATTTTTAGTTTAGGTACCCTACTTACTGTTAGTTATTTGGAGTTTTAAAAGTCTTTAGCTGTGCAATTCTTCCATTATTGTATTTCTCCTTGGTGATGACAACCTTATAGGAGGATAAAATCAACATAAAGGTAATTTATTGTCCACTAAAATTTTCATCTACTGTCAGCATCCAAAATATGAGAAAGTATATATGAACCTCAATACAAATTGTGAAGATTAATTTTTTTTAAAATGCAGCAACAAGCAGAATTTTTCCTCAATACAATAAATCTTTCAGATGGATTAAAGACCTTGAATTTAAACCTGTGATGTTATCTTGCCCTCTTAAACATGATTATAAAATCTATAGTTAATGGAGTTGTTAATAGACCTTCTCATTTCTTGCTTCTAAAAACATGATGCAATACATTTTTCTTAATATTCTTAGTAGTTAAAGAGTATGAAATAAACAACCAGGAGAAACTCATAATTAGCCATGATTTATGTATACTGTTTTAATCTCTTTTCCATTGCTGTAACAAAATACCTGACACTGGGTAATTCATAAAGAAAATAGGTCCATTTTGACTTACCATGTGAGAGTACTTGAGCATGGCACCACAGTGGCTTGGGCTCTGGTGAGGGTCTGTGCTGCATCCTATAAGTCAGAGAAGTGCAAAGGGGAAGCAGATCTATGTGGAAAGAGCATATGTTGGAAAGAGTGAAGGGAGCTGTCAAGTTTTCTTTGGAACAACTCACTCTTGAGAGAACTGTGCTATTCTCACAAAGACTAACCCAGACTTGAGAGAACTAACTCAACGCATAGGGAGAGACATTATCCCATTCATGAGGGCAGTGTTCCCCACCAAGACCAATCATCTTTTGAAGGTCCTGGGACTCTCAACACCTTTACTTTGGGGATCAAGCCTCAACACAAGTTTTCAAGACAATCCATATTAAAACTATTGCATTCACATAGGGTTTCAAAAGTCTGTTAACACAGCTAAACATCCAAGCAGTTTCTAACTAAAATTTTACCAGGAAATTTTACCATCAGGAAACTTTCAGGGCACAACAGCCATCAGGATAGCCTAAGTCAGTGGTGGTGAACCAATGGCATGCATACTGCAGCTGGCCATTTGTAATCATTGAAAGCTCTAAAATGTTCACCATCACCAGTCTAAGGTACACTCTGGCCCTGTTGTTTTTGTGACATCAAATCTATTGATGTGACTGGAATTTTTTCTTCAATCATATTAATGAATCCTTGATGGTTAGAAAACAAGATTTCTTTGTTTTTTGAAACTGCCCCTTAGAGTTGACACACCAATTTATTTTCCATGTTCTCACTCAGTGTTTCCAGGTTTTTACATGTAGGTATATCTAAGTGTCTTGGAATTTTTCTTCACCACTGTTTGGTGACCTTTATCCAATGTCCTCCTCAAGGTATATGGAGAGAATTTCAGAGTCACCAAGCCTAAGCTTTCACATTACCTGTTTGAAAACAAGTTGCTTGGGTTTTTGGAGATTCTTCCACTAATAGTCAAAACTTTTCTAATAGTCAACAATGCACATGTAATAATAATGAATATTTATTTTTGGTATTACCTGGGGACCTGGCTAAATCAGTAAGTTGCTGGGATTACACGCAAGTGCCACCAAAGTGTGTAAAGCTCTGTTTTGTTCCAGGTGAGGCTGACACTGAATGTGACTTTAAGCATAGGTTTTAAATCTGTAAAATAGGAATAAGAACAATAATGTCTTTCATAAACTTAGACAAAGGCCTGTCGAGTGTGACAGCAGCTAGCATAGTCATGTAATCCTCCATGTGCTCACTGCAACCTACCGTGCACCCAATCTCTTCCACAGGGCTCCAGGACACAGGAGCTTCTGGTTCCCAAGGAAACTATTCGAGCTCTAGTTCCCTCTCCTGCTATTTTCTTGAGTCCTCTCTCCTCTGCCTATCAGTTATGTGAGTACTATTTCTTTTTTTTTATTTTTACTCTTTTTTTTTACTTTGAAAAGAATGCAATCAAACAAAACAAAACAGAGTAAAGTCAATCAAAACAAGGCAATGAACATGGTACATGACTTTTAAACAGGGTGAAAAGCAATCGGTAAGGCTACCATAATGCCTCTTGTTATCTGCAGTATTTCTGCCCATACCATCAGGGATAAGTAAAATCAAACAAAATACAATGAACTAGAACAGTAGAAATAAAACAAAACAAACAAAGCAAAACAATGTAAGCAATACAGAATTTCAAGATATTAGCAAAACAGCATTGGCTACCATAATAGTTGTTATCTTCAGATTAGTTGCCTACACCTTCAGACATAATACAATCAAACCACACAGAATAGAGTAAAATCAATCAAAACAAACAATGAAAGCCATACAGGGTTTCTAAACAAGCTAATTGGACATCCTCGATGGCTGCAACTATATATTTTGTTATCTTTAAAATAGCTGTCCATGCCATCAAGTATAATAAAATCAGACAAATCGGAATGAAATGAAACTAATCAGAACAATGAATACAATCTAAATTTCAAATCACGATAATAGATTAATAGTGGTCATTTCTTTCCCTTTTTAGATAATTCCTCCCCTTTGACTTTCCCAATATGTATTGTGCATTTTGGATCCCACTAACACCTTTAGTTTGCTATGCTATGGAGACAACACAAAATTCACCCTTGTGACTCTGGTCCATTACATCCATGAGCACTATTACCAGTTGCCTCTATCTACCTACAAGAGCCTTGAAGTTATCTTCCTTTATAGCTGAGTAGGTATCCACCCCATGAAATACCATGTCTTTCTTATCCATTCTGCAATTAATGGGCAGGTTACCCCTATTTTTTTTCTGGCTCCCTGTCACATATGGCATTGTTCTCTCTCCTTTGACTTTCAGACTATGAATTTTCTTTCTGGCTTACTATTTCTTTAACATCTACTCTTTCCTTCACTTCTTTGTAAAGATATACAAACACAAAATATGGTAAATAAATAGGACTAATAACAATCAATTATTTCCCAGGATGTTCCACTATTCTACTGGACCTTTTATCCTAAATGCCTCTATTCCTAAAGTTATTACAAAAAATATTATTTGATTAGTTAGGTGATCATTGGTGTCTTCTCACAATATATGAAATTCACTGTGTAAGGCAGTTATAGCAGAGAAAGCAGTTGTGGCTGACATCTAGGAGTTTCACATATTGTGAAACTTTCTTTTTCCTCAAATGTGAGTCATACATAACCGTTTTGTTTGTTCTTGTCTGAAAAATTCATGTGTGACTTCAAAGTGTATTATTAGGAAACACCACTCTGATAATCATTTGGGGTTTGCAGAGGGAACTGTGAGTTTTCCTTACAGGGAGCACCAGATTTTTAATTAGTTAATGAGTCCTGCATCTATCCCTTCTAGTATGCTATGGGAGCTTTTATTCTTTAATTTGGTTTTAGTAAATTTTTCATTGATAGAGTTTCTTTCCCCACCTTTCTCCACATCTAATTTCCAATTCTTGTTATTTTTAAGTCATAACTGTAGTGGGTCATAAATATGTAGATACTAACCTTTGGGTCAGGATCATTTTTCCTTTACAGTTTGAGGTAATGGATACTGTAGAGTACCTTTGCTTTCTTCATTTTTATTCTCATGACTTTTGGAGTTGTTTCAGAAAGTGGTGTATTTTATTACGCTTCTGTATACAAGGAAGAATTATTGATTAAAATTACATTTCAACATAAAAAACTTATATATATGGTGACGGGAGCAAAAATATAGGCCCATCACAATGATCTGGGTGTGCAAATTGGAATACACTCTTTCTGAGTTAAGTGCATTCTCATACATTGAAAGCTGAGCCGTATCAGATTTTCATTAGCACTATTATACGCTTTCTTTATTTTTTCATTAGAACCATGATAAACTTTCTCTTTCATTTGTGCAAAGCTTACTTTTGTGACTGCTCTGGTAACTGCTTCTCTATTAACATAATAATGAAATTTAAATATTTTATTCACCTCAAAGGGCAAATGGAACTTACAGAGTATCTAATAATCATCTGACCAAAATGAGGCTAGTTTCCCCTCAGCTTCCATAAAGTTTAAATAGGTTTCTTCTCGACTATATGGCCTACCCTCCCTTATTTTAGAATTCAGTTGTAATTCTTCTACCATTCAAAAATGCCTCCCAGCACACACAGTTGGCCTAAGCATGCTGATCATATGGTTTGGATCTTGAATGGTCTCCAAAGGTCTGTGTTAAAGTTTCATACTCAGGGTCATCCAGTTGTGAGATGCTGGATCTTTTAGGAGGTGTGACCTAGTGGGAGGTGCTTAGGTCACTGGAGGTATGCTCTTAAAGGGGATTGTGAGACCCTGGTCCCTTTTTCTTTTTCTTTTATTCCTGATCATGAGGTTAGAACTATGCTCCACCACTTGTTCCCATTCAGACCACCCACCAGAGACCTGAAGCAATGAGTCTACCAGTAGTGGACTAAAATCTCTAAAACCATGAGGCAAAATAATTTTTTTGAAAGCTAATTATTTAAGGTATTTTGTCATAGAGACAAGAAGCTGACTGACATATCTACATACCCAATTATATCCTCCAGTACTTTTCCATCAGTTCATGCCAGTGCTTAAAATATTCCCTGACTTTTGCTTCAGCAGTGTTAAGTTGAATCTCCCTATCTTTGGAGTAGTTTTTTTTTTCTTTTGAGCAGGATATGTTTATTGAGAAAGAGAAGGCTTCTGTCTGAGAGAGAAACAGAAGGGGTCCCTAGTGGGTTGCCAAAGATTCTGACTTTTCTAAGGATTTTTATAGGGTAAAGCCATGAGGTGAGATGGGTCCAAGTTGGGGAAAACCTGGGAACTCACAAGGCAAATGGGCATGAGGTGGGACAGAACTATGGTCAACCAATAAGATTAATTGTTCAGATAAAATTGACCTGATCAAGGACAAATAGAGAAGCAAGTCACGTAGCAAGCAAGCATTCTTAAGGATCAGTGATTCTTCCTATAGAGGATTGGAATGGTCAAGGTAATCTATACCTATTTAGAATATTAATCCCTGATGTTTCTACTTAGAGTGTGGTTGTATTTGTTTTGTCCTTTGTCCTGAGATCTGGCTTATAGTGGGAGGTATCTGTCTTCTTCTAGGTCACAAGACATCTGATCCTCTGTGTCCACTTTCTCAAGGGCCTGGCCCTATCTGACTGCCTATAGTATTTCTAACTAACTCACCTGCCTGTAACATTCCCTGCTCTGAAGAAGTATCCCGAACTGCCATGAGGGAGAAATGGGCAATGACCAATCTGGCTTCTTCAGGCTGAAAGGTGTCATAGTTGTTCACTAGCAGTCAGAGATATTCTATGAGGGTCTATCTAAAGGCCCTGGGTAGATACCAGACAGTTTCATCTTGGATAGGCATTACAGCTCTAAGTCTGGAGAAGACAAAGCCAAAAAAACAATTAAGTACGCATGGCCCAAATAATAGAATCAACAGAATAATTATGAGTATAGTTAAAAAAGATTTCCATCAAGAGAAACTGGTAAATGTTTCTCATAAGTAAGAAAAGGATAGGGTCCAGGGAATTTTAGAATCTGACATGTTATTAACTTGTAGCAGAAGGATCAGGAATGTACACACAGAATTCAGTTTTTACAATTGCACAAGTATCTCGTGTGCTGTTGGAGGGTCTAAT